>JAKTQU010000036.1:0-153048 GCA_030579395.1 Aciculoconidium aculeatum
GTTGAAAGTCTGCGCAATAGGACTAGCTAAAGCAGCAGAAGCACAAACCAAAGCAACCATAAGTGATTTTTTGGTGGTTTTGGAAATTGGCTGCAAAAATGTATCAACTAAGCTCATTGTGTAAGTTTTTTTTTGAATCTAATAGAAAAGTCCTACTCTGATGGTGAAATTAAATAGAATTGGGAGGGAAAGATGTCCTATTTATAATCAATTCACCAACCCTATGATATTTAAGATCTCATGTAGATAATAGTCAGTGAGAATTAACTGGCAATTATTTACATGGAAGCCATGGAAACTTTTTCAGAGCCTCCTCGAAGCAAACACTAAAAAACGGAAATGACGTCACCATAATCGAGCTCTTAATGAAAGGCTTCAAAACGTGTTATTCCAAACTTATTGACTTGCATAGAAGCGGAATGTTACTACTTTGTTCCATTTCGTATTTTAAATCGTGCATCTTGCTGCATTTTAAAAATATTATTTGATGATGTCAAACTTCTCATGATATTTCCTTTGTGTCTAAATTCATCAAGGCCCAGAGATATCTCTTTAATACAACTGCTGCTCTTCTACTATAGGAACTCAATTATCTGTGAACAGTACATGAGAGTAAATTTTGGAGAATTAGTCATGCGAATTCACTAAATCCACAACTACAAAGGTTCCATAAATTGAAATATTTGATTCCACTCATAACCTGGTATCTCCCTGTCGATGTACGGGCAGGGCTAAAAATGCAGCTTATAGTTGCATTTACCAATTACATCAGAATCAAATTCTAAGCTAAGTAATCTACAAGATGTGTAATTACAATTAGGCGAAAGAGACAAGGGGGCTGATTTAAGGGCTTGTTGGTATCTCTGTTGCAGTGTTTTATTCTCATAACAAGGTTATGAATTGAGTATTTTGATTCCACATTTGCCAATGCTGCTTTTACTATTGGTTGAAACCAAGTTAACAATTCAACGGATAATTGGCAGTTTTAGAATGTTTTCTTCTTTTCTTCCTTCTTTAATTCTATTTCTTCGTATCTCTTCGTTCTTTCCTTCTGCTTGTCATGTTGCAGTTGGAGGTTGGTCGTAAGTTCAAACAGAAGGTGCCGCATACTTATTTTAGTGTTCTGTAAAGATGTATCTCCTTTACAACAGGTAGAGAGGAGTCAGTGTCGGCTCGGCTTGACAAAGCTTCGGCTTTTCAAGCCGTGAGGCTAGTGGGTGTATCAGTTTTCAGTCTTCAATTTCTAAATCTCTTGTTGATTAGCGTCTACACACTACATACTTTTACTTTTGATGGTATAGTTAGTACCCAAGAATTTCAGCATCCTTAATTGGCTTATATAAGGACTTCTGAAGACAGATCTTCAGTGGTGATAAATCTGTCCCTTTGCAGATAATTTGTACATATGGCATATGCTTGCCAGGTTCCATTTGACATTGATAATTGTCCAAATTCGGCAAGGTCAGCAAGTCAGATCCAATATCAACCTCAGTTTCCAATACACTAACAGACTCAGGGAGAGGGACTGGGTGGCAACTTGATGCTTCGCCAGGCTGAAAGATCTGAGGTATATCCTGTGATTCTTTGTTTAATGGGTTCGTGTTCATGTAGATAGAAACCAGCTGTAGACAAATCACAGGAAAATCATGGCATTTCAGACACAAAGTGTTCACGCTGATCACTGTAGCAAAGAGTCAAATTTGGGCGGAACGAGTCTGACTATCAAAAAGGGCAGTTACCAATCGCCGAATATATATTTAAGATCGTCTAGAAGAAGTTCTTGAGGATAGTCACCAGTGTTCATATACAACTCAACGTGTATCAAAGTTGAAGGACTTCACAAGTTTTGGAAAAAAATACTAGTCTATAGAGCTCAACGGTTCGTGCACAATGGGGAAATACGAACCACGTTGTGTTATGAAAAGCTTTAGCGAGTCTGAGTCGTACTTTCGGAGAGGAGTTTCGCCTCGGGTCCCCTAGCACTGAAATTTGTGCGTATCTTCTGGACACACTGGTTAGATAAGAGCTTTGTGAATATTGGCCTATAACTCAGATCGGAGTCAGAATTTGCAGTAAAAATAAATTCATGTTTGATTTTGTGTCACTTTAATATGGTTGCAAAATACTCAGAAAACTAGGAGTACAAGACCATATGGAATGTAAATATTCTGGAACTCTCAAACAATGAGAACATTAACATTTCAAAACTTACCCTGAAATTTTCAAACCATCACTTACTCATTTATCGCCCTATTAAATCTTACATTTGAAGCTTCTCTTCAGGCCCAGAATACAGATTCGTCATAAGAAGGATTATTCTCGATAAAACTGATAGTTTTGTCACTGTATGTTTGTTATTTTCCTTCCAAGTACTCTATTGAGTGGTCAGGGCATGTTGGATCCGGCCAAGTATTCAGATACGTAGCCAAGTTAGGCGTAGAATGTTTATCCGGTGAATTTCAGCAAGAAGGTATGCATGTGGTTGTTAATCATGAGAACTTGTAGGGCTAATTGCTCGACCAAGTGGTGGTCATTTAGGGCGTAATTTAGAAGAATGTCGGGGAGGACGATTCTGCATCTTTGCAACTTGTTTTGAAGACACTTTGAAGAAGATTCGGGAAATGACGTCGTGATTGAACAGGATGAAGAGAACAATGGCAAATGTTCCTAGGGTATTGGTGACTGGTGCAGCGTGCTTGACGTATCAGATTACTCTTCTCTGCAACTATGGTTACAAAAGCGTTCTGCTTTCTATTTATACGTATACTATTGTATCAGCTATACTTTGAACCGGGCGGTGTTTATGTATTTTTTATCAAGAGGTATTGTACTGGCGGTTCCTAGAAGCTTGGATGCTAATATTCGTTTGGCTGTTCAGTATGAGCTTGATTGTTATTATGATTGTGATTTTAAGTTTTAGGGGACAAAGAGTTTAAATTTTGCTCTTAGGCCCTTGCAGCTAAGATTTGCACATGGAAAGTTATTGGTAGTAACTGTTGCTAAGAAAGAGTAAGTTGTTTAGCCGAAGGTCTGCAAGTAAGGTTTATGAGCTGTGAGATTATGAGGTCTCCGTTATTATTCCTGGATGGGCGCTGTTTAGAGAGTCTTTTTTGAGGAAATTGCATTCTTGGGGAATGAGGCTGCTGTTTAACGTTGCAATTTATGTTTGTATAGGAATTTGTTTGTCTTTCTATTAATGCTATTCACGAAAATGAAAAATTCCGATGTATTTTCAGGGTTTGAGAATTTGAAAAATTATATTTATTTTAACAAGTAGTAGATCTAATTTATTAGCTTGCATCTATTTACCGTCTGCAGACCACTGTAAATGTAGTGAGATATACAAGAAATTTAGTCACATTTGTATTATAATGACACTTACCAGAAATATAGTAACCATTTTTGTAATTATAATTATAATTCCTAGAAAACACTACCTTCACGATGACACTCGATAAGTATATATACCAGAGAGAAATATCTAGAGATTGCATTTATCTTTGGATCATCCTGTTTATTGTTTCAAATATTGCACTTTACTATCCATTGATGTTTTTCGAAATATTGTATTGTTGTTTAACTGCTAAGAACTATACCCTGTAGGTTTTCTGAGGAGAGGACAAGTGCAAAAGTGTTTCAGGGTTTGTGGATTTTCTGAAAATTTTCAACAGAAAGGAAAAGTTTATAGAACATTTCCAATTACAGTGTACTCTCCTAAAACGTTTAGTCATGTTTCTAACAAGTTCATTTTTTAATAATACATGAAAGTTTCCAAAGAACTCTGTGTCTTGTGGTTTGCATAGTGTTGAGTATCAAGACGAACTTCAATTTTACAAAAGGTAGTTGGCGTATTTTTCTATAATATCATATACTTCATATCAACCATTGTATCAAATCTATATTGTAGATTTCTAACGAGGTAACAGATTTATTATACCACGAAATAGAATATTCAATCTCGTTCTGTTTTGGAGTGCGTGCCCAGAACTTAACACAAGCACTAATAATACCACAAACTGTCTCAGTACTTGTTTCTTTTCAACACTGGATCTTTCAGCAACTATATCTACACTGGAGATCACGAAAGTGGCTAAATCGACTTAATACCAAACAAGAATAAACCAAAAGCTTGCTAACAGTATAATTTTTACTTCCTAGACTTTTTCATGTTTGAAATCCCACAATCCTCTTTACTATCTTACAAACCACTTGTTCCGTTCACCTTCAATTTCCAGTTGACCAAAATGGAAAATGTGAAAACCAAAATCAAAACCAAAATCAAAAAGTCGTCAAAAAGAACCAACCCCACGAAACCAACACGTGTTTCTCGAGGAAAATAGCGTGAACATCAACAATCCAGAATTGATTAGTTTCCATTTAGTTGTTGCTGACCACTCCAAGTATTCCCAGTATACATATCACGGTCGCTACGTAAGAGGGTATTCATTGTAACTATATATCAAATAACGAAAGGGCCATATCAATTGCCTAAACATAGTTCGTATTCTCGAAGTTAATATCACCAAGAGGAACTCGATATAGAAATCTCATACACGAACAAGTCATCATATTAGACATTAGACATTCACATCACTAAGAAGAATTTGAGTACATAAGAGAATTACGAATTAAGAAAATTACGAATTAAGAGAATTGCAAATTTAACGAAGAATTTAATTACAAACAGAACACACCCATCATGCTACTCATACCCATTCTAACGCTCCTCCAAACGACCGCGCTCATCATCTTCCTTCGTGGCTTCTTCCCGTCCAAACCCGTCGTGCCAGGCGCAAACGACCTCTCCACGCCCTCGCCGTTCCTAGTCAAGTCGTCCTTCTCCCAGGCGCCGCTCTTTGACAAACTCGTGCTTGTGGTGGTGGACGCAATGCGTTCCGACTTCTGTTTCTCCAACCGGTCCGAAATGTCGTTTCTCCACGAGTCCATCCGCTCCGGGAACGCCATTCCCTTCACCGCATTCTCCAACCCTCCGACCGTGACGCTCCCTCGTCTCAAGGGCATCACCACGGGCGGAACTCCCTCCTTTCTTGACGCCATTCTTAACATTGCTGATGACACCGACTCGTCGCTGGGCTTTGCATCACAGGACTCGTGGGTCTCGCAGCTCGATTCCCTCAACAAGTCTATCCACTTCTACGGCGATGACACCTGGTTGAAGCTCTTCCCTTCCACGTTTGCCCAATCCGAGGGAACTAACTCATTTTTTGTCAGCGACTTCACCGAGGTGGACAACAACGTGACACGCCACCTAGACCACGAGCTCGCTCCAGGCGCCCAATGGGACACGTTAATCTTGCACTACCTCGGCCTCGACCATATAGGCCACAAGGGCGGACCGGATTCGCCCTTTATGAAGCCCAAGCAGCGCGAAATGGACGCCATTCTCCGCAGAATCTACGAAAACACCGATAAAAGTACGCTTCTTGTGGTGATGGGCGACCACGGAATGAACGAGGTGGGAAACCACGGCGGAAGCGCCCCGGGCGAGACCAGTGCTGCGCTCACGTTTCTCTCCAAGAAGTTCGACTCGCCCCAGAACTCGCCCTTGCACTGGAACCCGGAATACTCGTACCACCGCAGAATCAACCAAATCGACCTTGTTCCGGCACTCTCTGCGCTCTTGAACTTTCCGATTCCCCAGAACAACTTGGGTGTGGTTCCACAGCAGATTGTCAGTCTCTTCCCGCAGAAAAACCACCTTCCTATCCTCCGGGAAAACGCCAAGCAGCTCATGAAGCTCTTCCACGGCTACGCGCTGCACGACACATATAAGAGCTACTCGCAGCTTGCGCTGGAAGAGGACTACTACCGCTTCTTGTACTCGGCCCAGGAAATCCTCTCGCTGTCCGCCACAGAATACAACTACACTGACATTTTCTACGGCCTCAGTCTTTCCACAGCGGTCCTCTTGGCCGTGCTTGTTTCCTTCTTCTTCTCGAAACTCAGCAAGTCCCAGATGTCCATCGTTCTTGCCTTTTCCGGCGCATATGCTATCCATTTCCACGGTTCCTCGCTCATCGAAGAGGAGCACCAGATCTGGTGGTTTCTCACCGTCATTGCCATCTGTGGCTTATTTAAAATCACCAAGCTCTCTCTTGCCATGCTAGTTTTGATCAGAATACTCAGAGCTTGGAGTAACACCGGGCAAAAGTATTTCTACGCAGAAACAATTGCTGCCTCGCTTATCCACTCCCCCTCGCTCCTCTGGACGCTTGTACTCATCACATACATCACTGCCTTTGTTATCTTACTCATGGGAACCAGGAAAATCAACCAGGCCGGTATGTTGCCGTTTATTCTCATGTTCATCACGTTTGCCATGTCCATCTCCTTCAAACTCTGCCAGTACATAAACGACGGGTACGCGCCACCTCCTTTCCTCAGGTGGTACTTTGTGTGGATCCTCGAGAGCTTTGAGATCTTTACAGACCCACTTGCTATATCCACGGACTCTGTGGCTAAGCTCCAGTTGCAGGTGGTATCCATCCAGTTGTCCAGAGTCACACTAGCTCTAGTGGCCGTGTTAATTTTAGCCAGAGTGGTTTTGGGAAAGATATACACTCTTCCTTCCTCGATCGCCGACATTCTGAACTTACTAACCCTCATTCTCATCCACCAGTCCAAATTTGAGGTCATTCCCGTGTTCTTGGTGTACTTTGCAATAAAAGCACTTTTCAAGAGAGCCCTTGCAAAGGGAAAGTTCCAAAACGGCAGACTCCTAATTTCTGTGAGCATCCTCACGCTATGCTTGCAGAACTTGTCCTTCTTTTCAGTGGGGGGAACCAACCTGTTGGCCACAGTCGACTTGTCAAACGCCTACAACGGTATAAAGGAGTACAATGTTCTACTTGTTGGGATCCAGACCTTCTTGTCCAACTTTACGGGTCCCATCTTCTGGTCGTTAGCAGCGCTCCAGTTGTTACCTAAGAAGTTGCTTATGGAGAGGGCCAGAATCACTTTGCTTTTCTATTCAGTGGCAGCGGTACTGCTCCTCGGCTCGTGTATCAACTTGCGTTTCCATTTATTCATATGGACCGTGTTTTCGCCGAAGTTGCTATACTTTGGAGTCTGGTCGTTGTTTGTGAATGTGTTTATTGATATGGTTGGTTCGTTGGTGTATGGCTGAAGATATTCAGAAGAGAAAATTAATAGTAATAAAGAATAATATATAGTATTAAATTAATAGATAAAAATAGTAAATTAATAAATAGAAATGGTATGATGGGATTGCTACATCTTTTGGAGAATATACTGAAGACATATTAGTATTTGACATAAGACTGAGTACTCAGTACCATTTCAAGATCTGCTGTAAATGTTTATAGTGAGCCCAATAAATCTCTCACGGAAATGGACTACCAAGCCTATAGATGTGTAGCGAATTAGCAGTCAATTGATCATAAACTGTATTAGTCCCGTACTCACTTTAAGCCATCATATATTTGATACTGCAGTTTTGCAGCCGTTTGCTAACTGTGGAAACCGTTTTGCTGCTTGCGTCCAAAAATGGATAATGCAAGAAATGGCTGCAAAACGGTAAAAAATGTGTTACAAAAGAAGAAACAAGATAGAAATAACGACCAAGCAAAAAACAGAACAGAAAACAATTAAATATACCAACCCCCCTGAATTACGAACTACTCGTACTCTACATTCTTTCCCAAGTGAACATTCTATTAAACACCTATTGCAACAATGGATCCCTGAAATGAGGTTGGTTATTGATAAACTTCTGGGCCCTTCTATCATTGATATCCTCTCTCTTCTTTTCTCTGCCCCAGGCTCTCTTCTGGATGGCAAGCTCGGCCTTGTCTCTAACAGTAATCATGTGTCTAGTTTCAGCAGCAATCACTGTACCTTGACCTTCGGTCAAAATACGTTCAGGAGGCAAGTTTTGTTTATAGTATTTGTCGTTGGCACGGTGACCCAAGACAGTACCTGATGGAAGAACAAGTTCACGGCTTTCGTTGTAGTAGTACTTTTGTTGTGGAACCACTTCTTCGTCGTCGTCTTCTTCGTCAGCTTCACCTTCTTCACCTTCCACATCTTCCCATTCGCCTTCATCGCCCTCGCCCTCGACTTCAGCTTCACCTTGGGCGCCAACAACGTCGTAGGTGGAAGAGAAATCGTAGAACTGGGAAATCTCAAGCTGTTCTTGCTCGGATTCATATGGAATTCTCATGTGTCTCTTTGTTCTCATGTGCTCTCTGGCAGCCTCGGCGGTACGGCCCAGGTAGTTACAGGATATACAGAACCCAAAGGAAATCTTTTCGGCAAGGTAGGAAATCAAACCGGCCTGATCAACCAAGTATTTTCGTTCTGGAATGTAAAGACCGTAATTCTTCCACATGTGTTCGACGTTTTCCTCCACAGTGTCAAACTCCTTCTTGTCCTTTGGCTGCGAAAACAAACAGGTGGTTGGAGGTATGTCGATTTTGGTAGCAAGCTTTTCCTTGATGAGCTCCTCATCGGTCTTCTCAACAGGTTCAGCAGGCTCAGCTTCCTTCTTTTCTTCCTTAACAGGGAACAATTGGTTGAACTGTTCCTGGGTTATTTCTCCCTTGTTTAACTTTTCAGTCATGGCCACTCTAGCGGTTTCCAAGATCTGTCTCTTCTTTTCCTGCAATGCCTGCTTTTCTCTTCTTCTTTGTTCTTTCTTGGTGATTTGCTTCTCTTTCTTCTTGCCTGATTGCTCAGCATCTTCAGCATCCTTGATACTCAAGGCAGCCACCTTGGAGGTGAACAAGTCTTCGTCTATAGCAGGCAACTGCGCAACTCTTCTCTTCAAATTGTACCTGTGCCAGTCAGACTTCATGTGAACACGCTGGTCCTCCGGCGTGGGGAACGCCAAGCTGCATGTGTTACAAGTAAACATCCTGGTTCTCTATTTCTCTTTGCTTAAATTCTGCATTGTGAAAAATTCCAGAGCAGTGAGATGAGGTCACGTGACTAAAGATGAAGAGAGTGGGGGGATTGTGATAGTGAGGCAGATAAATGGTGACAGAAGGCTGGGACTATACAAAGGGGTCTTTTAGAATGATTGGAAGTGACAGCTTGATTTTCAGAAATATCGATTTTTGGGGTTGGCATTCCAGCTGAACAAGAGTACCTAGATATATTGTGCAGGAGTGGTAGATAGATAGGGAGTTAGAGTTTTAGTGCATACTTGGGATCAATACTTTTTATAAAACCGTACATTCATTTTGAAACCAAGTATGAAGTTCTTCTGCATTAATTTTTTTGAAGCTACAGTATTTTGACTTGATATTCTAGAAATATCCATACCATAGGAAACTGACATGCAAACCAAGAGTTGATTCGGAAAATCAAGAATGCATATATATGCTTATACAGTCAATCTAATACAGTCTTTTGCCTATCTATTCATGCCTGGAGTCAAAAAAAATTCGTAAAACTGGAAATAAATTTCAAACCAGGTATGAAAGTTTCACCTTTATTTATTTCAAGGCTATTTCAGAAACGATTTGTGGTTTGAAATCTTCATTCTGGTATGAAATTTCCAGTTCCAGGTATTAATGTAAAGTACAAAGTCTGTATGGGAAGACCTCAAGTGCAACAGTATGAAGAAAATGTATATAAACCAGGCGAAACCATAAGAGACGAAATGAAGACGATAGTTGAAAAAGCTGCTCCAGTGAGGAACTCTCCCATGTTTACCTAATTAGGCAACTCTTTACCTATCGAGATAACACTTGTCGCGATAGTTACATGCTTATCAGTTAGTTCTACCTTACTATGAAACACAGACCATTCAATGCAACCAGGTTACATTAGTCTTACCCACAACTATCCCAATTCCCCTCGTACTCATCTACTCCGGGATCCTATATAAAGGCTCCCACATTACTCCTTCTATATGCTTATTTAGCCAGTCAACTCAATAACTACCTAAGACCTGTAAACAACGCATTAGTAACAGTTCCTTTCATTTTTTTCCTTTCTAATAATGACTTTTATTAAGGATAAACACCCTGGAGAACCCAACCCAACCTACCTTCTAAGATATTTTCGTTTTATTGTATAGCTCAAAGCCGTTTTGTATTTCTTAAAGCCGTTTTGTGTTGCTTAAAGCCGTGTGTTTTGTGTGGCATAAAGCCGTTATTTATAAGGATTAACCCTTGTTTAGAATCCTAGACTCGAACACCCCTGAGGATATATCTCTGAACACGTTTTCATGAATTAGTCTTACTAGACGTTTTTTCCTATCAGAAATCTTTAGAAATCTTTTCCTACATCTTCTCATGCTAGATCTAAGTATCCTTCCCGTGGAAGTGATCTACATCATCGTCAAATTCCTCCCCCTCCAATCCCTAGCTCATCTAATTGACCTGTCTGAACTAGGAAGAGTAGCGAAAAAGGCTTACTACTGGAATGTTTTACTTGAGGGCAACCCGGATGAATATGATCCATTTCAAGAATCACATAAAACAATAGCAAAATTGAGATATCATCGCAAAAACTTCATGATGTATCTACAGTACTTCGAAGATATCCACCCCATAGAAAATCTGTTCGATCGTTTCGGCCCTTTTCCCTTGTTCGAGAAGTCCATGGATAACGATCCTTGGTCCCAGCCCAAAGTTATAAATTTCTTTGGCCCACAATCCTTGATAACTAGCCATGAAACGTGTCCTGATCTATTGAAGCACGCAAAGCTTAAACTAGACTATTCTTTTCAGAGGTGGCAGGAGAAGGACTGGGAAAAAATTCAGACCCTTCCTTACAATATTAGTTATTCAGTTAATGGCCCATATTTTATCTATAGGGATCTTGGGTCTTCGTTGAATAGTTTATGTGCTGATAAGAATTCTGATTTGCCGGAGAATTTCCATGATTTCCAGCATTTCTGCAACCTCAAATATCTTCGCATAAAGAATCGAGAGCTTCTCTCGCTAAAACTCCCCCATTCATTAAAAGAACTTAATCTTACAAACGTTAGAATTGACTTTGCCAACGTGAACTTTCCCCATTTGAATGAATTGCATCTTTCTAATGTGAATGCGGATCCTTTTGATCTTTCTAAGTTATCTTTTTCAAAATTAAAAATAATAGACATGCCAAACTTGAAATCCATGGCTGAATTTACTTTCCCGAAGTCCATGACCTCTCTTAGTATCGTGTTCTGTAATGTAGTCAGTTTGCAGGACTTGGGGAAAGTAGGGACTCTAATCGAGTTAGAAATTTATCATTGTCCAAGAATCTGCATTGTGGAGTTCCCTAAAAGTCTCAGATACTTGAACCTTTGGAACTGCTTTAATGGGCCTGGTAAGGATATTTTTCACTATGAGTCTGCGTTTCCTCCGAACTTACTCAGATTGATGGTGATACAGTGTAAATTCAACACCAGAACGCTGCACCTCCCAAAATCATTAAAGTCTTTATATGTAGGTAACTCCCCTCTCATCTTAGACTCGGAGGAGTTGCCATCCAATTTAAGAGTCTTGTTGTTGACCGACGTGCCTGGATTGGATATTTCGACGATGAAATGGCCCCAGGGGCTAATTGCGCTCAAATTAATAGATGAAAAGGCAACGACCTGTGGTGATTTTTCGTATTTATCAAAACTAGAGATATTGATCATATTGGGAAGGAATATAAAAAAGTTCAACCAAAGTATGTATCCTCCAAATGATGCAAATATCATGCTAAATGGGATAAAGTTGGGTAAACTGTGTTTACCTTACTCGTTACAATTGCTGGGCTCTGACGCTGGCATTCCGCAGCACTTTGATGAAAACGTCCAGGAAATGAGCTTTAGATTCAGCTCGAACGAAATATTCGCAGATTCCAAGCTTCCTTGCCAATTAAAGGAATTCAATTTGACTGCAAATTTCTGTTTCTCGGACACGAACCTCCTTAAAGAAGCACTTCCAAGAACCCTTACCAAATTGACCCTAAAAACAGTGCCAAACGGGCAGAAATTTGTGTTTGACCTTCCGAATTTAAAGGAGTTCGATTTGAGCTCAACAGGTGATGGCACCCCGCTGAGTATTTGCTTGAAGCAATGTACCAGCTTGGTAGAAGCTAAGATACGTTTCCCCATCCATGTATTCGACTGGGATGCATTTCCTGTTAGTATCAATGTCATCACTGCACCAGACTGCGGCTTTAGAGTAATCTCGGGAAATCCTTCTAGGTTGGGAAATCTCTCAGAATTACACCTCCATAGAAATAAACTAGGCGGTTGGATGAAAGAAAACGTGTTTGATACGCCTCCGGAATTGCTGGATTTGGTCTTGGGGATAAATCGCATCACTAAATTCGAGATCGTTGCCAATAAACTAAAGGTTGTAAATTTCCTGGACAATAAGGCGTTTGAGGAATTTTATGACGAGCACGAGCTTGAGGTGGATAGTCTCCACAGGTTGTGTGACAGAATGAGGGAAAGCGGTGCTACAAAGTATCCGAGTGTAGTTAGTGCCGTTTTCTATCCACATGCTGGATACGAAGATATTTTGTTCTATGATGTGTAGAGCAGTACTGGAAAATAAAGAGTGTCGAGGTGTACTTTTTATATATGATTCTTTAGTGTCTTAGTATTTTCGAATCACTGTGACTATAGCGGGTCATCCTATATGGAATATATGGAATCCCATTTTCCCGTATTCATGTTTATTCTTATTATTTCGATCACCAACTCTTGATATATTCAAGGATAGAAATACTTGACATTTGAGGATCTTATGCAAAAAGAAAAACCTGAAGATGATACGATATCTAGGGATTGCATCTCGCCCAAATTGGTATTGTTATTCTTACACCCATATTTTAGTATTATGATCTACTATTACTCTCTTCAATCACTCTCTTCTATACACTATACTGTTAACACATCCCATTAATGAACTGTGTACATAGTTTTAAATCTAAAACACAATATTAGTGATCCTTACGAAGTAAGCAATAACTCATTGTGCTTGATTTCATGAAATTTAATAATTACTCGTTTATTTAGGGCAAAAGTTTTCGTTGTATTATTTCGCAACCGTTGTAGCAAAATTCCTCTTTCAGCACAAAATTGCAGTTTACTCTTTGTGTTGATTTAATGATCACTGTTGGAGTGAGACTAAGAATTGAAAAGATTCTACATTCTCCTTATTATTTGAGATCTTTCACTGAATAATTTACTAAATCAAGATATGAATAGAGAGACTTGTCGTATTGCAACAAAATTTGCAGTTTAAGTATCCGGCCTTTTTGGTGGGCATTTCCCTCCATTTAATGTACCTCTATTCATTCAAAACTAGGATTGAGAAATTGATCCTCTGGAAAGTGTAATTATCGAGATCTATGAACATTTCAACGTTAACAATGCCTGTGACTTGAGTTATGACTTGCAAACATGTGACAGCAAAATTTGAAACAGGTAAGGATGATCTATTTCAGAGATACTGTAAATAATCTCCATCGTGAGGGGTTAACCTGTAATTCATATAAGCCTCATGGTATGTACGACTAATTTCGGACACATTTATGCCATTTCTTCTTCCTTTTTTCTTAAAAGATATGGTGATATACTTGCCATTTTAGGCAATTCTACCTAGTTACTACTTCTTGGCACTTGGTTAAAATATACCCATATATCTAATATCATGGGTATTCACACAGAAGTTAGAGCTGCCTACAAACAAGAGTTCGTTACAAACAAGAGTCCTCCACCCACATTTTCTGCCCAGTAAAATAGATATATCAATTTAAGCTCATGAAGAGCAATGTTGGGTAGAGATAAGATAAGAGCTTTAAGAGGTTCAAGTCACATAGTAGATGAAAGGAGCTCATGTAAATCGATCAATTCGAGCGTCTCATCCTCGTTGGCATTGGTATTACGGTAGTCAGTATGTGTAGAGAATCCATAGTTCGGATTTTATTTTGTAATAAACAGGGATATATATGTATCGGTGATGATATAATCAACATACCATAGCAAATAGTTTTCCATCAAAATAAATGGTGATATTGCCTATGTACGTTGTATTTTGCAGTCAAACAAAGTGCTGCGTTTTTAAAATACAATTGTAAGGACATGCATTTCAATGGACAATACATATGAATAGGCTTGTTTCTCTACAGTACATATGAGTAGAATTGTCTCTGTGCGCTACATGTCTACATACGTGAATGGGATCATCTCGGTATTAGTATAATGATCTCTCACGATTGTTTGTCATGGAAACTTGGAAAACAATGACTACAGGGGAAAGTTCAATATTTTCTGTGACGTTGCATCAAAGATCAGCCAGATTCTTGAGCTGCATTAGTACTTTTGGCATCATCCCATTCCTTTGCCACCGGATCTGCACCCAAATCTCCTCCTATCACTGGAATGGAAAATTGACCGTTATAAGTGAATGCGGAACGAGAATATCGGAAAATAAGGAGAACAATAGAGACAACCAAGACAACTGCATTAAAGAGCAGTGGAACAAAGACGGAGATGAAAAGAAAAGAAAAAAAATATGGGCATTTGTAGTGTAGACAGTTTTGTTCTAATTATAGGTTGGGGCCTATGATCTCTTGTCGAATTATAGATATTTATAAAAAAACGTGAGCACATATCATTAGAACAATGTAGAATAATGGATCCATTCTAATTATCATTGTTTGGGATTTTAGTCTCGCGGATTGTTTCCAATGTATAGATATCCGTATGGATTTCAACGGGAATGTGGATAAGTGTATATGTGGTTAATCATGGGTAATGGTGGAGATAGTTCTGTTGGGTAGTTATATAGTATAATTGTATAGGGTAATTGTATATATGTGTGTATATCCTTACTCATTTTCATTTCTATTCTCTGATTAAGCATATAATGAAATCGTTTTCAAGATACTTCTCGACTGGCAAGTTGATTCACGACCCCTTACAGGTTGCAAATTTTTATACGGTTAGGAACTGTTCCGTAAAGTTCAATGCTCCAAGTTTGCTCTCTTTTGGGACACTAAACACTCTATACGCCCCAAAGACTCCTCTTTCCCAGCAGTTCCATGAGATATCCTCGAAATTCGGAATAACCAAATCAGCCGAAGACATCAAGTTGGACTTTCCCGTCGTTTTCCAAAAGTTATTGGACAAATGGCCTAATTACGGTAAGTACAGTGGTATAAACAGTGATACCTGGTGGAGAGAATTGATTGTAGAGTTGTGCAAGGTTCCTCACTACTCTTCTGACTCCAACTCGAAGGAATTGTGCAATAGCTTGCTTGACCACTTTTCGAGCGCTGATGCCTACAGAGTTTACGACGATGTGATTCCGGCATTGAAACAATTGAAGGAAAGAAGCGTGCCCTTGGTTGCAGCCAGCAACGGCGACTATAGGGAGTATAAGATATTGGAGGAGTTAGGCTTGTCCAGCTATTTCAAAAAGGTAGTACTCTCCTACGATGCGGACCAAAGTAAACCACTGAAGGGGTTTTATGATTACACTTTGAGCCAAGCTAAGACAGAATTGGGAGAAACCAAAACGAAGAATTTCATTTGGCATATTGGTGATGACTTTAGCAACGATTTCGTAGGTTCTGTGAGATCAGGTTGGAACGCTGTTCTTTTGGATAGACCTGGTAACAGTGTGTATTACAAGGGCTGGTGCACGGTGACCGATCAGTTCATAGCCCAGCAGGTACCAGGCGTCTCTAGAGAGGCCAAATGCTACGCGTGGTCCTTGGCCACTCGATTTGAAGGCGGAAAGATCATTCTTGCGGATAACAGAGTAGTATGCAGAGGCTTACAAGATGTGGTGGATATGCTTCGCCCAGAGAGGGTTTATCTGAATAAGTTTTTGTAATAAAGGAAGCCGATAATGCTTTATGCTGTAGGAAGGTAATTATACCGTTTCTCCAGTGTTATGCCAACCCAAGATGAGGCGAATATATATCATATGGGCGTTTGGAACTTTAAGAAATTCTGTAGTTTAATCACGTCAGTGAGATTCTGCCACTCTTACCATCACATGATGATTGGAATCGTCACATGAAGATTGAACCTTCTCAAATGCTAAATTACAGTATGATATACTTTCTGTCAGTCTTGTACTAATAAGATTGAATGTAAATATAGTTTTAGTTTGGTAGAATGTGTTAGATGTATTTTGAATTTTTCTAAAATTGGACTGTCTACTGCTGTATTTTGTTAGAGTGTTGTAGTTTAAGGATAATGAAAAATTGAAATTAGATCCAGCAATGTGCATGAATCTAGAATTGAAGATCCACCTACCAACTCTCGGAAATGTACCAACAAGTCCACCCGAAATGAGCCCATAATTCAACTCCTTCCTTACAGACCCTATTTAACCATGATACATAGGCCATTATACATTGGCCGTGATACAGGCCATGATAATAAAATCATCTAATAAATCATGAAAATAACCATGATAATAAATCATGATATTAAGCCAGGATACATGGTCCATATAAACCACGATACATATTCCACGATAATAAACCACAATAAATACGCCACGATACATAACGCATACAAGCTTGACACATTCATTCTTAACCACCATACATAGCCTCAGTGCATGTCCCTATAAATAACATCTAAGATCATCTGATCTTTCTTACCTCCTTTTGCATCAATGACAGACGGGGTGTCTAGAAAATAACCTGAAACAGTCAAAATGCGCTTTATCAAGGGGTGGTTGGAGGGGCATCCGTCTTTAAGTCTCTGGGGTTTTGTGGTAAAGCAGTGTGATATTCTAGACAGGATTTTAGTATTTATTGGATCGACTATTCTTACCAAGTTTGTTGTGTTCTGTGTTTTATACCGTATTCCAAAAGTGGCTGGCTGTTCTAGAGGTGAAGTTTCTGCTGTTGTTTGCGCTGCTGATTCATGTAGTGTTTGGTGAAAGAGCGATGTGGTTATGATAATAGATCATCACATGAAAAGGATGGTAATTTATGAGAGTTTATCGGGAAGATAGAGTTCAAATGAACCGAGTATTCCGAATCCTGAGTTTCTGTTACAGGTAGATTTGTATTTCTTGTTTAGCCTCTGATTATAATTTATTGCATATGACTATCTCATCTAGAGATCATAGTTAAATCATAGATCATAGATCATACTTAGATCATAGATCATACTTAGATCATACTTAGATCATAGATCATATATCATACTTAAATCATAGGCACATCATTCTCATACTCTTCATACTAATTATATCGACTTCATAAAAGTCAAATCACTACCAAAATTGTTGTTCTTTACAAGAAACAATAACCATATTGTTTGCTTTCCAATATTGCCTTTCTTTATAATAGATATCGTATTTTCTAAATAAGTGAAATATTCATATAACATTTCTTATTGTTAAGCAAGTGAAATATCCATTCTCTTAACCAAAAACGCCTTAGGATGATTTTGGGTCTATGACAAGCTGAATAAATTTACAACAATGATAAAAAATGGTCAAGAGACCAAGATAATCAAAAATTAGAAAGCCTAAAAACAAGATCAATGGGAATAGGGCACATATCAAAGGATACTCAGGTATCCAGATACAAAAATTCTGAATAATATGGCTCAAGATAACAAGATTCAACATATTGCTGCGTTCATTTCTTTGTATTCTGGATCTGTTTTGCAAAGCAACTTCAAACCGAGGCAATGTATGTACCATCTCGTATAGTAGAGTAATATGCCTGTACATCTAGCTTACTCATTCTTACAAACTACGACTCGATCTTGACTTTACATGAATACAGAGAAATCGCCAAATTCCCGTGTGCTAGAAGCATTGGAGCCACCAACCTATTGGGATTGCGCTCTGTGACCATGTTCAGTTAAGAGATTCAGTATACACTGGACAATTAGATTGCCAAATTAGCCTCGGCAAACAGTTCAGTTTTCTACAGTCAAGCACACTATATTATAATTAATAAACACAGGTTCCTGAAACGTTAATAGCCTCAATTGATAATTCACACAGAATTGTTGAGGATTGAACCTAAAGACGATCGGAATCTACAATCAGTTTCCTAAACTTGTTGATTCCAGCGGTGTTGATCCTGAGGTGTTTGCTCTTCAAGTTTATTTTGAAGACTTTGTATTCCCTGAAGCACTTGTGGAAGCAGATTTCCCACTGGAATTAGCACTTGAACCTGAACTACTGGAAGAAGTCCCTTCTGAACGGGATCCAGATTCGGGAAATATCGAATGGTATTGGTGGGGAGGAAGCATTGCGATACCGTGATCGGACGATTCGAATACATTTTCGATGTATCTTGCTGCTCTTGTGTTAGTCACTTCTCTGTCACCAGCAAAGTACCGAGTTCTTTCGCCCATTTTGGAGTATTGATAATTAGTTAAAGAAGATGTAGAGGAAATTTATTGCTAAAAAATGTGCAATTCGACAATTCCAGAATTCTGATTCCAAACAAAAACTCACCCTTTTGACTTTTTATTTAAGCTACGATCCCTTTATACAGTCCGTTTACTTTCTATTTATACTGGGGTTCAAATCCATAGAACCGATTTCAAGCCAAGTATGCCCTTTTCACGTACATTTCTAAAGCTACGAGTGAATATTTGTGTATTCTTCAGCTTGAATATTTGCTAATTCATACTATATCTTTATATTCCATATTACTCTACAGGCATATAATACCTGTGAACCTCAATTCTTTATTAAGCTGAATATTTAATTCAGAGCTAATTAATAAATCAACAGGAGTAAGAGATAAGCACTATTCCCAATTTTTTTAAGTCCTACCTCTGGTACACTTGTAACACTACAATCCGATCACATTGACTACCTACCCCTTCGATTGCTCTAGAAAGTTTAACGCGGTTGATTGTATATGTTTTGTACTAAAGGTTAAAGTATATTAGTCGGTTATACTTCCCCCTTATTCAGGATCTTCTATCCACGTTAGGAATACGTTTCATATTATCCTATCCGTGTTTACCCAGTCAACTAATCACTGACCTATAATCAACACACTAGGGTACGAATTTCCTGAAAACTTCCAATTTATAATTCTGAATTGTGGGCCGAATGGCGATAAGAATAGGATTCAAGAATTAGTGCCAGTTGTTCCGATATAGCCCAGAATATGACTAGTTATGTCTGTTGAGTAGTGAACCAATAAAAGAGTAGATATTTAGAACTTTCTATAGAGTGAATCCGGCTTCCTTAATCTGCCTTTTAATGAATCTTTAGCAAAGCTTGTCTTCATATAGTTTAATATGTTACGGTCTGACTACTACCTATACTTAAAAAGGTTAGAGTGATGATGCAACTAGTTCGAAGTACTACGCATGTGGATACAAGATAGGAGAAGTTCAAGATTTGGAAGTGGAATGGTTGGTAATGTCTTACTCCATTCTATTTGAAATATGTGTTCTTTTGGATCTTTCCAATTGACAGCCACAAATCATCTCTATGATTGTTTGAATTGAGTCAAGTTAACAGCCTGTCAATCAATATCATACTCTACAACAGATTTGAATGCTTACAGACATCTAAATAACTATACTTGAATATCCATTAACTATACGAACTCAATCCCTATGGATCTTCATGGAAAAGGTGTCTGTATTCTCCTGGAGTAAGAGTAACAGTGTTGGAATTAGAGTCGAACATCTTGGACAAAACTTTTTCGGTTCTCTTTTCAAGCTGCTTCACACTTCTGGCAGGTACACTGCACAGATCGATGCCGGTTTTGGAATTCTTGATGTTCAACTTTACAATTCCTGATGATGACCTTGAGTTGTTTGACCTTGAGTAGTTTGTTGTTGAATTGTTTGATCTTGAGTAGTTTGACGTTGAATTATTTGACCTTGAGTAGTTTGATGATGAATTGTTAGACCTTGAGTAGTTTGACGTTGAATTATTTGAACTTGAATAGCTTGATGATGAATTGTTTGATCTTGAGTAGTTAGATCTTGAGTAGTTTGGCGTTGAGTAGTTGGACCTTGAGTAGTTTGACGTTGAGCTGTCTGGCGTTGAGTAGTTAGACCTTGAATAGTTCGACCTTGAGTAGTTTGACGTTGAGCTGTCTGGCGCTGAGTAGTTAGACCTTGAGTAGTTTCCCATGATAGCTGATTTTGGATCTGGATATTAATTATCAAACAAAAAGACTTAAATTTATACTTCCGATTTTATGAGATTTTTTGATCCCAATATCTATAATTGAACTGAGTCATAATTCCTTCTTCGTTAATTCTTACTATTTCTCTACCGAAGCTAAACATGCGTACTTGTTTCTCTTTGACCGAGAAACTACTTCTTTACACCAGAGGACTATAAGTATGTTACTTTTCGCTCTTTCTATATGCTTATTTAACCAGTCTGATTAATAAATCTAAGACATGTAAACAACGCAGCTCCCGTACTTGGTTTGAGTAAAAAGTCAAAAGACTGCAATACAAATCAGTTGTAATCAATAACATTCTAAATTATACAAGAAGGGCCATTGATATATGATGGGTTTCTTAGATTCTGTATCACATGTATTGGAAATGGTTCGAAATATATGGATATGTTTCTGTTAGAAGCTAATTACAGCTGAAGATGACCACAATACAGAGGATGTGACAGTGGAGACCTGAAGTATATTTGTGTTACAAAACCACAAGATAAAAATCCTGGTGCTAATACAATCAACGGATTAGCCTGATACTCAAAAATCGTTTTGAAACCAATACTTCCGGTCCCAGGAATCAAACTTGGGTTTCTTCTGATAAGAAAACACATGAAAATAGTAGATTTATATTATTATTATCGCTGCATCTAACTTAGAATATTATAAGTCGGTGAAGCAAGAAACTTAATATATATTAGAGTTGCATAGCCCGTCGACGAACTAGGACCTCAGTGTCCTAAGCCCCGTGCCGTCGATAGGTGGCTCCAACACTTGAAGGTGTATGAAAATTAGAGTTCAAAAAAGAAAAACGCTAATCCTGATAACTTTATCGCATTCTAGCTTTCTGTGGGTAGGGAGGAAAGCAAGTAAGTGGTGTCCCACCAGGGAAGAACATATTTAACTGGAACCCTTGGAGAAGGCGAAAGGTGGAGATTCGATTTCGTAGCAGTATAAAACTGCTAGCAGGTAAAATGACATTTCACTATATAGATACTTAAAGATTATATAGATACTTAAAGATATGAAATGTATGTAAAAGAAAGATTAGATAAAAAAATAAAAATATAGATAAGATACTTACGAAGATACGAAATATAGGCCATGTGAATATATATATATATAATACACAACTTAAAGTGCGCAACAATTAATAGAGATTGTACTTCAATATGAAATTAACAACATTAGTAACTCTCACAGTATCATTAATTGCATCCATTAGTGCTCAAACTATCATGCGAGGCATAGCAGAGGCTTGGCAGTTAGGAACTGACAATTTAGACATAGATAAGTGGTATGATAACCACGATAGTGACGATTTATGGTACTATTCTTTCTATGTTGATAACAAAAATGGGACGGCAACATACTATGAGGTAGCTCTAACTGAAAAGTCTGAAGTAGTCGATGAGATACAGGGAAATACATTTATTTTAGATGACGCCAGTGATGGTGATCAAATTACTTCATTCCTGTCGGTACACGAAGCTTCTAGGTATATAATAGGCCGCGTCAATGTAGCAACGGAGAGGGAGGACCTGTGGTAGTGCTACTATGTGTGAGGAAACGCCCCTGGTTGGCGGCCATTGGTGAGATATATAACATTTCCTCTCCCACTTGGGTTCATTAAATCCAAGGGTGACGAAGTGTTTTTTTTACTGGTAAGTTCCTTACATTAGGTTAGTTAGTTTTACCTCACTATATATTTAGTTATATTTCTTATCTTTACTTTTAATACAAAGCTTCGGTTTACAAGAGATGTAACACGAGGTACATTGAAAAAAAAGATGGTCTCGAATCACCCTCGGGCTTACCGATACACCTGAGGTTTACCTTAGTCCCTCAAGGGGCATTATTCCTAGTAACGTGACGAACACCTCTGATATCTCCATGACTAGTACACCAGACGTCTAGTTACTAAAGGCGTTAGCATTAACCTAGTTGACCTTGCTATACCAGAGCTGTTTCTATCACGGTCCCTACATCCTCCTAGACTCATTAAACGTATATTACTTAGTTGCCTAAGATTTGGAATTTTCACTTTTTGAACGATCTCTTGCTACTGGCCATTTGGATGTAGTCAGTTTGTAGTTTCGAAATCCCCGAACTTCATCTCTCTTCATAAAATACTAAAACCGATAGGTACATTAAGTGGATGTTTTGCTTCTTTGCAAACAGAATTCAAATATTTATTGGCAAACCAAAAAATAATGAAAGGTATTTCCCTAAAAATATTTGATTTGGTCATTCTATCTTGTGTTATGCCGATCCAACTTCTACAAACATTGCAGCCAGTGTGACGGTCCATCGGGATGAAGCTACTGAATGAATCCTCAGTACAGCTTCAACTTCAAAGAAATCTTCTTCTCAGCAGCACACAATGGTGTACTTCATCTTATAGAAGTGTCCGAAGGCTAGCCGTATCAAACTAAGACATATGTGCCCTTCGTGTTTGTGCTCAAGAAAAGAAATTTTTGAGGTCATTTTTTGGCTGCAAAATTTCAATTTGGTGGCCGAACCACAAATACAAAAAGGATATAAAGGAGAAGACATAAATGTTCAAAGAAAACTACAATATGGCTTGGAATAAATATAGTATCCTTGTTTATAATAATAGTGAAGAAACGTAAATCTTACCAGCTAAACGAAAACTATCTTATATCACCTTTTGTAGACAATATGATATCAGTTTGCTTTTTTCTCGATTTGTGTAAAAAAATTTCTATAACACACTGGCTGTAAAATTATATAAGGGGAGGGGACACAATGCGGTCAATTTTCTATAAAGGCAGTCAAAATCCCAAGATGTTGAATTTTTGTGTTTTTTTATCCATCCATTTGCTATCAATTGATCATGGCATTAGCCCAAACTTTCAACTACAACTTCAATTTGAAATCCAGATTCAACCAGGAGTCTCCGCTTAGACCTGAAAAGCTCTACACTCTCCTTGAAGATGAAGAAAGCGAGTCAGCTTTTGACCATCAGGATCCTTCAACTTTGGCTACTCCTGAAAAGTTGACCAGTACTACCTCTGCAGCAGTGGTTAAAAATAAAGAACTTGGCCCTTCTCCTGTACTTTCCAAGGACAATAGAATTGTCAAAGATTTCAGTGTCTGCAAAATTCGGAATAAACCCGCCACTTCTTTTCATGTTACCCTGGAACCCCTCATTTCCAATAAAGAGTTTGCTCAATTGTTCGATGTGGATACAAAGATGTATTATTTGGAGTATAAGGCCAAAAATGATACAAGTGCAGATCTTGGTCTAACTGACCAATTTGAGTCTACTCCATTCGAGAAATCTTTGGTCAGATCGACTAGAATCAAGCACCCCAAATCAACTAGTACAGCCGTCCACTTAACATCAGTCGCCTCTGAGAAATCAAACAGTCCAATCATTCAATCAGACGTTACTCCGGCCTCAAAAGATACCATCTCTCCAGCCAAATTGACCACCAAAGTCAACTTGGTGCCGGATTCGGTCACGGTGCCCAAAACTTTTGCAGCCACAAGGGTGCAAAAAGCAACGAGACAAAGAACAAAGACATTCGGTAGAGTGAAGAGAATGGAAACTATCCGGTCAATTGAAACTTCTGTCTCCCCTGATATTGAAGCCCTCATTGCTAAGGTTCCTTACAAACCAGATATCGAGTTCCAGGAGAACACGCCTGCTCGCAAAATCCCTGTGGAGATCTACCGGAGTATCAATAATCGTGTTAAAAAGCCTGTGGATGGCCAACCTGTACCAAGTTGTAAGGTTACCAGACTCAGATATCTCAGAGATTTGGAATATCTCCAACAGTTGAAATGTCCAGGCTTGGAATTCTACAAGCATCCGGAGTTCTCAGAATCTCTTCCCTATGTTCCCCAGATCATAAGAGTTTTTCTCGATAAGGATG
Source organism: Aciculoconidium aculeatum (assembly GCA_030579395.1). Lineage (NCBI taxonomy): Eukaryota > Fungi > Ascomycota > Pichiomycetes > Serinales > Debaryomycetaceae > Aciculoconidium > Aciculoconidium aculeatum. Next base: position 24,030 of record JAKTQU010000036.1, read on the forward strand.
GAAACCAACTCAATCACACCAGACAGGGGATGTGTCCCTTCTGCCCCACGGTCACGTTCTTCCCGATCAGGGAATCGAATTATATGCGCCATATGTCTATACACCACGGAATTAAACCCAACAGCTTCTTGATTCCAAGTCCGATTTTTGCAGCCAGTTTTTCAATTGAGAATAAGTTTCCCAATAACTTTGTCAGACCTTGTGTTGTCTGTCCATGCTGTTACGAGTTGGTGGCGTATGCGGCTAACAAGCAAACCAGAGAGTGCTCGCCTTTGTCTTTGTACTTCAGGCACCACAGTGTGGCCCATAAGATGGAGGATTATAAGTAAGGTTGTTTATTTATGATTAATAAAAATGTTTAATAAAAATGTTTCCTGAAGTGTGTAGGTGTATAGGAAGCTCGTTGGTACAGGTATGTGGTATAGTAATACTGTAGAACTTGCCACACTTTATGTGTATCATTTTCCAGTCACCTTGTTGCTGGAGAATTTAAGTTTTTAAATGTACTTTTATGTCATATACTTTACTTCTATCAAATACACGTTTCCAACACTACATAGGATGAAAGTGCATACGTCTTATGGGGTCATCCTTTTATGGGTTTTTCCCGGATTTTTAGTTCTTGTATCTCCCAGCTTGGCACGAGCCAACAGAAGAATTCACTTAAGACACGTAGATAAAATCTTTGAAGAACTTAGCTGTATTAACGATTACAGCATTGAATTGTATTTATGGTTTTTGTTATTACTTGTGTGAGGTTCCAAAGATATTCAGACTTAACAAATATATTTATATGAAATAATCAGCAATTACTTTGACAAAAGACGATATGTGATTCGTATTTTTCGCAGCCAAATTATAAATAATTAGTATTTGGGGAGCTGAAAGCGAATCTACATTGAGCTTGAGCTGCATGAATATGAGGTTGCATATCTTTATGATGGGTATAAGACAGTGTATGAGATTTTTACCTGAACTGTACCTGAAATTCACACCTAGGATTGTATGAGAATAAGGATGAATATAGAATACAGAATATACAATACGTAGAAAATAGAATAAAGAATAAAAAAAACGTAGAATATAGACCACATAGTATATGGAATATAAAATATAGACTACATAGTATATAGAATACAGTATGGAGTACAAACTACCCAAGCATCGTCTCGCTAACAAAAAATCCTCAAAATCCAAAATCCAATCCGCTGCGAATCTCTCGGTTATCACATGACCCCATCTCAAAAAATCATCATCACTAACCAGACAACTACCCACAGCATGACTGACCTCACGCCTACATTGCCCAAGGTAATGCAGACCATCCGCGCAGCGTCCGCGGTGGCTGCCCAGGACGTCAACTTCTACAAGTCCGTGGACGCCAAAGTGGCGCAGGAGCTCTCCAATTCGCTGAACAAGCTCTTTGAGTTGACCAAGAAGTTGCTTCAAGTGGCTGAAGAAGACGCTGTTTTCGAGTACACCGCCGATAAGGTGGAAAGCGATGCGTCGTGGAAGCCCGTGGCCAACGTGCTTGACCTGATCTTTGAGAAAATCGACATTGCCATCGACAACATGACCAAAAAGAAGAGTCTGATGAAGTACTTGGACGAGGGCAAAAGCAGCGTGCCCACCAAGAAGATCCCAAAACCACAGGAAAACTTTGCCACCAAGGTTGACAACACCGAGTCCGAGCCGTTCCGCCCTAGATTACACTCCAAGCCCCACTCTTTGAAGCCGCTAGACTCCGACTTGGTCACCCCGCTTGCTGATCCAGAAGCCCCAGGACTAGTGGACCCTCCTTACTACGCCCAGCCATATGCGTTTGAAATCGAGAACCAGCCGTACAATGAAAACATCCTCGACAAGGCCGAGCCAGTCGAGTCCAAGGACTGGGACACCACGGGCAGCATCTGGGTCGACACCGTGGACCAATTAAAAGAAATGATTGCTGAACTCACCAAGTGCACCGAGATTGCAGTCGATTTGGAACACCACGACTTCCGTACCTACTACGGTATCACCTGTCTTATGCAGATCTCCAACAGAGACCAGGACTGGCTCGTGGACACCATTGCCTTACGTGACGAGCTTTCCATTCTTAACGAAGTGTTTGCCAACCCGCTCATCGTCAAGGTGTTCCACGGTGCCTTTATGGATATCATCTGGTTGCAGCGTGATCTCGGCTTGTACGTGGTGTCGCTCTTTGATACCTACCATGCATCCAAGCTCCTCGGCTTCCCCAAGCTCTCGCTCGCCTACTTGCTCGAAACATTTGCAAAGTTCAAGACCTCCAAGAAGTACCAGCTTGCAGACTGGCGCCAGCGTCCGTTGGAACCCGCCATGTTGGCGTATGCACGTGCAGATACGCATTTCCTTCTCAACATCTTTGACGTTTTGAGAAACAAGTTGATTGAACAGGACAAGTTGAAGCTGGCGCTCGCAGCTTCCCGTCAAGTGGCTCTTCGCAGATTCGAGTACACCCGTTTCCGCCCTCACAACAGTAAGAACGTGGCCTGTCCTGTGATGTCGCCCACGCCAGAAGAACCCTACCAGCACTCCATCATGGTGCAGTACAATGTCCCAGTCCAGCAAAAGCCGCTCGTGGCGTTGTTGTACAACTGGCGAGACCAGGTGGCCCGAGACGAGGACGAGTCGGTGCGCTACATCATGTCCAACCAGCTCTTGGTCAGCTTGGCCACCTTACACCTGCCTATAGACGCCAAGAAAGTGTTGGGCTGTTCCACCTACATCAGTGACCATGTGAGGTTACACGCTGCTCGTTTGGCTGAGATGTTGGAGCGGGCCAGTGCTCAAATCACGCAGGAGGAGAGAAGCGAAGAGACAGCCCAATTGGTGGATGTGGACGTTTCAGAACACTTTGAGGAGTTGAAGAAGAGCACAGAGGCCTTGTTTGCGGCAGAATCGTCGCTTTTGCCAGAGTCCTCGTTATTCAAGGTGTACAAAGACATTACCTATGAGTTTGACGTGGACTCCGAAAGCATCAAGAAGCACGACTTTGCCGGCGAATTGGTATCCAGATGGAGAAACACCATCGAGGGTTTGCACAGACTTGAGGAGGTGGAGCAAGAGGCTGAGAACCAGAGAGTGCAGCAGGCTGAAGAGGAGGAAGAAGAGGAGGAAGAGGAAGAGGAAGAAGAAACTACCACCCTCGATCCAAACGAAATCATCACTCTTCGTGAAAGACAAGCCAAATCTTCCAAGCCAAAGCCTGCACCACGTAACGAGCCAGTGTTTGACTACTCCAATTCAGACAAGATCATGCTTGAGAAACAGAAGTTTAAGCGTGAACCCCGCAAAAAGAGAACCTTTGATCCATATGCTAAGGAAGCGGAAGGTCCACAAGCTCCTAAGCGTGCTAAGAAGATTAACATGAGTAGGTCTTCAACCTTCATGAAGAAGAGAAATTAGTGTATAATAGATATAGTGGTAGAAATAGAGATTATGTTGATATGTTGTAGGCCAAGTTAAGAGATTGAATCAGTCTTCATTTTTTAAAGACCGGTAGCTTTGAATGTTTCTTTAAGTATCGACCTCTCGCTAAAGGGGCCCTAGAGTGAGCTTTTCTTTTTTTAGGGTGAATTTTTGCAGCCATTTTTCTCTGATGTACGAAATTTTTGAAGAGGGTAGAATGACTTTGAATGAATAAAGATATAAACAAGAAGTAGTGTTTCCTAGAATAGTGTGTATGACATACTTGAAAGGAAATGCAACAAAAAAAATTACGCCCGAGTAATAAGAAAGTGGTTACCAGGGTAAAGACAGTCCATTGTTATTCTCTAATACTGCAACTTTAATCACGATATGTATTATTTTAGATACTATAGCACTTAATACTTCCAATTTTTCAATATAAAAACATAAACCTGTGTATAGGTAGTATTACCATATAATAGCAATGGGATACCTATATAAACCGAAACTTGGCAAAAAGATGGCAATAAACCATAAGAAAATGATGAGGCAATGAAACATCAGAGATTCTTGGAGGGGGTTTTCTTTGAAGATTTATGGTCTTACTTCCCATTTGTTTGCGGAAAAACGCATACGAGGCCGATGCCATTCAAATACAGCAATACCAATAGCAAAGAGAACAGTACCCATATAGAGGAATGTTACTATTACTATGCCTGGTAAACTGTCAAAGCTTCTCTCCACATTAAAACAGAAGCAAAGAAATGCAATCACCAACAGAATAATCTGACATCTAATGGTTGTGACAATACTGAACACTAGCTTATCAAGGTATATATAATTCTTGTTATAGGAAATGATGTCATAGATTAAGTCTATCCGTGTAATCAAGAAGGCATCATGTAAAGGGAAATGTTTATAGATTTTATAAACATTAATATCATTTCCATCTTGATTGAGAAGGACACCTAGTTCAAGATCATGGTCCTGAGTAATGCAAGCTCTAACACAGCCATAAATTAATATGACTACTGCTAAACCGAGAGGATTGAAAACCACCGTCATTCCAAAGGCGTCCTGAACACCAACAAGAATATAAAGAATGAATACATTAAAAAGGTTCCACATACCTTTGAAGAATAGGTACTTATCAAACACCTTAAGTTCGTGATCACACTTGGTTTCTTCGACATCATGGTAAATGGCATTTAATAACGGAACATACCAACTGCTGGCTGTTGCGATAGCTGCCACTGCGTTCGTTTGTAGCGCCTTGTCAATTGCTTTTCTTGCAGCAACACCTTTTTTATCAAGGTCTTCTGCTGCATCTTGAGCTTCTTTTGCTGCTGATACTACTTTTCCTTCTGCTTCCATGGCTGCTCTTTCTGCTCTTTCTGCTCTTGTTTGTGCTCTTTCTGCTGCTTTTAGTTTCCATTCTTCTATTCTTGTTGCAACGAGTACATATTCTTCAATTGCCGCACTTGCTTCTGCTGCTTCTGCTGCGTATATAGTATCATAATTGGCAGTTATTGCAGCATCTGCATCAATTATTTCAGTATTAGTATCAAGTCTTGCGGTATTAGCTTCAATTTTTGAGGTAGCAAAATTAAGTAGAGCGGTATCAGCGTGAGTTATCGCAGCATCAATGTCGATTCGTGCAATTTGGTCTCTTGTCAATGCTTTTATAAATTCAGCAACGGCAGTATTAGCGGCAATTGCAGCGGCAATGGCAGTGGAAGTAGCTTCATCTGGTGTGAGTTCTCGTTTGGGTTCTTGTTTGGATTCTGGTTTGGACTCTGGTTCTTTTCTTAATGTTGGGTGGACTTTTTCATAATATCTTTGATAAGGGACGCCCATCTTCAGAAAGAATCTAACTGTTTGCCTAAATTATAATCAGGAAGAACACTTCCTTCTTATAATGTTCGTGTGTGTTTATAAACTTTTGAATTTGGCTGTAAAAGTATGATGTATCGAACTTGTGTCACACTTTTGCAGCCATTTTGAAACTAACTAGTTACAGACTGTTTTACTTTGATAACGTGACTTTGGAGATCTAAGACACCTTTATAAATGATACAAGCTACTAAGTATCTCTAGAAAGGTTTACAACTGTGATAGGTTGATGTTCAACTGGATTAGATTGATTGAATCGCAGTCATATGATATACCTTTTTTTATTAATGACGAATGCTCATAAAACCTACCATTGTCATGGCCTAATTGGGTGATCTCTAACGTAGAGAAACTGATCTTTGGACGTTTCATTAGCCTTACCCCCTCTTGTATTACTTATAGTCTCCTCTTACATATTTTATCTACGACCAGATTTAAGGAACCCCTCTTTCTTATTAGCCGGTGAACTCAACAACTATCGAAGACCTATAAACAACGTATTAGTATTATAGATTGTAAGTCACATTGCAATTGATAAAGGAGATAGCACCAGAATGCCGATTTGGCTGCTTCAGCGAGTATTAAATGTATAGCTCTGTTTACTGTTCCGTAGTTCACTATTGATTATTATACATGAGTTTATTATTATACATGAGTTTCAAACGGGATTATGCAGGTCATCATATTTTTCCTAGCTCCTTTCTATTTCATTAAAGTACTTCAAATTAATTATCTGATTCTGGATCATATCGTTCTGTAACTACCTAGGATGTCCTTGCATCTGGCCTTCTTCCCCAGATACTCTTTTCAAGATACAAAACAGTGAAAAATCAAATCTCAGTATCTCAAAAATTTCAAAGTCAAAGCATCAACGCGTCTTATACACACCACATGTCGCTTCCTTCTACGCTCCAGAACACGCTAACGCCACTGGAACTCAACTTCTTGGCGGAGAACGAGTTGGTCACCATTCTCCCAAGATACCTGATGAAAAAGGTGGAGCTCATAGGAACCAAGCTCCCAGCTTTGCGTGCCATGAGAAGACAAGAAGTGCCGCTTTGGATAGCCTTAATCCTCAAGAGTCAAGATAAATGCAACATCGTGCCGCCCGATTGGCTTCTGTTAACTTATTTGAAGGAAAAGTATGAGCAGGAACTAAGCAACCCGGCCAAGTTCAGTGATCTTCCCCTGAACTGGCTTGAGGTGTCTAAGATTATTCTCTCTAGAGCCCATGATGACTTGCATGATCCTTCCTTCCAGTTGCGGTCGATTTTGCAGGACTTGAGAGAGGTGCGATTAGTCAAGCTGAGAAAGGGGTTGAAGGAATTGAACGAAAGTCATCTTACGTTGACCCGATTATCTAGGATGGAGATTAATGAGATGAGACCGTTTGTTTTGGGGGTTATGAATAAGATGAGACAGTTAGATGATACCACAAGGAGAGGAGAGGAAGAAGAGGAGGAGGATTAATTGATGATAAAGAGAGTGTGGTAGAGCCTCTCGCTAGAATTCAAAATAATTGAGAGGATTTCGCCAACTCTCGATTCTTTCATTTCAATCGAGATTATGAGGAATTTCATTTCTTCAAAGCCAAGGTAAAGCAAGTGGTTGTGAAATTCTTGGAAGCAATAATAAGCATCCAGAGTAAGTTTTCACAGATAGTTTAGAATAGGGGCACCAAGACACGTGTTCCTTGAGGACTACGGAAGTGTATTGTTGATTGAAACACTCATCCTCATGATAATGGTCTTTTACATAGCCATTTTTCTCATAATACGCAAGTTTATGGTAGAGTAGAGGGCTATCATAAGAGGTGTATCCTATTTCAGTGTCACATTTGTCTAAAAGGAAAATAAAGATAGGAATCCTGAGTAAATAGTTTAAATTCAGAGGTATTGATACGGAGAAGAGACATTCTTGGTATTCACTCTTCAGTACTCTGGAGAATTCATTGAGGCATATACCTATCGGAAATAGATATGAATGCTTTGAAGTGATGATTACGTAGAGATTACCAAAGAGAATGGATTAAATGGGTTTACTTTATTGACTCTGAATTACAATTACCAAGACTAGCATTAGAATACGTAATGAAGTTTAGGAAAGTATGTGAGAATCTAGAAAGGGCAGGTATTTTTTGTTCTTTGTATTATAAAGTTCAGATAGTTTTGTGTAGTGTTTTTGTAGTGCTACAGATATATGAATAACATATATTTCGTTATCTCTTCTATCACTCGACAATCTAAGGTATCGTATCAACTGTCTAAATATTGAAAGCTATAAAATGAGTCACCCTTTTAATATTATTCCTATTATCATAGTCGAGTTGTCGTTCCTTCATACTCGTAAACTATTCTATATTCTCTATATTGACTACTTTTTATATTTTCCATAGAATTTCTTTAATTTCTTTCAAATTCCTTATGTTTTCTAAAACTTGTACAACCTTTTCTTCATCTTAGATGATTTAATTGGAATATACTTTGCATCAAGCTATAACCAATCGTGGCAGTCACTATTTTCTATCCACAACACCCCTCAGTCAATATCCTCTGCATATTCTCTCAATCTCGCTAATTTTCGGTGAATCACATTCCTTACCAAAAGGCAACCAACTCCACAGATCCACATTCCAACTCTACAAATCCATACCTTAACCACCAAGAACCGCTCAATTCTAGTTCCCCATGAACAAGATAAAGCCCCTCTCGGGTCAGCTCATTTCCAATCTAAAAACACACAAAGAAGCAACTGATATCAAACGAAACCTCATCCTCTCGATCCTCAAGTCAACCACAACCAAGCGGGAAGCTCGTAACTATCTTGACAAGTACCGTATCAATGACCACCAGAGCGAGGTCTTTGTTAACCGTTTTCTTCAGCGCCGCAAGAACCCGTTTGGTGGCATTTATGCTGACGGGATCAGACAAACCACCGTGCCTCTCCGTTTAGCGGTATTTTTGATCGGCACGGGGGCTGACTGGCCCAAGCTCATGGAGAGCTTCAAGCGCTTGGTGTACCTAGGCATCAGTCCCATTATCGTGCTAGGGAATACCACTGATTATCGTTACGGTCTGGCAGTTATCCAGGGAGAAGTCAACCGTATTATCAGTGCTGGGCATAACAGTGGCAGAAACAAGTTCACAAACATTGCCACGCCTAGCGGGAAGCTTAACTTCACTCCTTTGACTGTGCTAACGGATCTAAAGCTAGACATTGAGTCCCTTCTTGTCCCAATCCACCAGAAAAGCATCCCTATAGTACAACCCATCTCGTTCAATACCAAAAAAGTGGCCAACGATATCATATCGCCCCACACGCTTTTGAAATCGCTCTGCAACGAACTCAAAGTTGAAAACCTGAACTATACGCTCGAGAAAGTGGTCATAATTGATCCAATTGGCGGCATTCCGTCTATAGAAAGAAACCAGACAAGCCATGTGTTCATCAACCTCTCGCAGGAATACGGCGACATTGTACTGGAGCTTTACATTGGCTATATCAACCCAACGGCGAGAGACCACCATTTGGAGAACTTGTCCACTATGTACGAAATCTTGACAAACCAAGACACTACCGGAATCATTACTACGCCTGAGGTCATGTCTATCAATGATGACCAGTTGAACCCTATTATATACAATGTTCTCACTGATAGACCTATAATCTCGTCCTCTCTCCCCAGTTCCAATGGAAGAACACCCAAACTTTCCACTTCTATCCTAAAAAAGGGTGTCCCTGTTTGCGTCTACGACAGCGGGAACACAAGCACTTTCACTTTACAAGGGTTATTTAATAGTGGCCAGGTGGATAGGAATAAGCTTATCAATGTGGTTAATGACTCATTTGGTCGCGAACTAGAGGTGGATACGTATTTCAAGAGAATCAACAATAACTTAGCCACCGTGATTATCCTCGGGGATTACGATGGTGCTGCTATTATAACTTACGAAAAGGGAGTTGCGTACTTGGACAAATTTGCAATTTCAAAAAAGAACCAGGGGTTGCCGGGACTAGCCGATATCATTTTTAAGATAATAATACAATCACACCCACAGGAGCTTATTTGGCGGTCCAGAAAAAACAATCCAGTTAACAAGTGGTATTTTGAAAGATGCTGCGGAAGTATAAGTGACCCAGATCTGCAATGGAAGATTTTCTACACAGGTGAGATATTTGACAAGAGATCTGGAAAAGTTGTGAACATTAAGGAGAAATTGGGAGTGTATTCTGAGATTTGTGAGGGAATTGTTGGTTCTTTTAAGTAGGTGTGAGCAAAGAGAGTATTGTCTCCGTGAAAAGAGACTAAAGAAAGAATTCAAAAATAGAGAAATAGACGTTATTGAGGATTTCATAGTGAAAAAGCACTTAATTTTGAAGTAGTTTTCATGTTTTCATAGAAAGGAAATAGGAATGGATTGAAATGTTTACATTGATAGACTGAAGCGACAAATGCACGGAACTTCAGATTTACTTGGAGATTCTATTGCTCATAATCACAAAGCAAAAATAGCAGGAGATGTCACATAAATCTAGAAATTGAATTCTGCAGTGTTCAGCCACTTTGGAATGATTCTTGAAGAGATATCTGTAAAGTTTAATAGTTTATGATACCAATGTGAAATTTGATTAAGAAGTCAGCGGGTGGCCGTTATAGCTGTGCAGCTCTATATATGTTATGGAATGAATATTACTGGAAAAAGGGAATACCAACAATTCCCTGGGTGGTTGGTGATTTAAATGTAGTTTTATTATGCTAAGGCTTCTTGCAGCATACCATTTGCCAAAACTGTTGGTCCTTACTTATGTTGGGTAATACCATTTGGATACATTTTGCAAGACAAGATCCTTTGTACTCGTAGAAGAGGCTGTTGTACTGTGTAGTCAACTAGATACTTCTATGTAGAATCGTTTGCGGTTGCAAACCAAAGAAAAAACGATTGAATCCCAACAAATTGCAGATCAAAAATATCAAGAGATGAAAGGACCAAAATTCTGCTAACCCAAAAATTAAAAGGATTGAAAATATCGAAGACGAAGTTTCTAGAATTGTCTAGCGCCTGCCTTTATTAAAATATAGCCCAAGTTTGCAGTTGTCAAGTTGTCTGTTTGAAAAGTTACCAGTTATCAAGTTATCAGTTATCTAGTTATCAGTTTCAAGTTATCAGTTTCAAGTTATCTTTGCACGAAACGTGAATTATATACACAAGGGCTACCATACAAGGGATCAAAGATAACAGGACTTTCATAACAGTCTGTTGAAAACTATTAGAAAAGCCTGCTGATAAAGGACACGAAGAAAGAAGAGACGTACCCCGTTTATTCGTACAATATCCACAGTAATAGCTTTCTAACAATAACACGAATTTCCGAACTAGATCTTCTCGGAATCCAGATACAAGCCAGATAACTATGTCGTTCAGATCCAAAACCACAACCAAGAGCATTCCCACCCCCTTAGACCGCACTCTTTACATCAACATTCCGGAATGGCAAAAAGATAACCACTACATCCGCTCGGGCTACATTCCCCAGACAGATTCCTACGCTAAATGCATCCAGTCGCTAGGCTACCTCCACAACGAGTCCGTTAACGTGTACTCACACCTCCTTCCTGGGCTCTTATACCTTCTCTATGTCAACCTAAACATCCCAACAGGGGCAACGTGGCAGGCGTTTGCTAATTTCAACTTGTTTGGGCTCGCTGCTTCCACCTGCCTTCTTCTCTCGTCGAGCTTCCACTGCTTTAAGAGCCATTCTCAGGAAATTGACAAGTTCGGCAACCAGTGTGATTACGCGGGCATCGTGGTGATGATAACCTGCTGTCTTGTTCTGGTGGTTAACTTTGTGTTTGAAGGCTGGCTTCACATGGGTTTCGTGGCCCTTTTCGTTGGTCTAGGCGGTGTATGTGGCACGCTAACTCTCCATCCCAAATTCCGTTCAAACGTGTACAGACCGTTGAGGACTAGCATGTTTGTTGTGTTTGGTTTGAGTGGTGTTCTTCCAGTTCTTGTAGGCAGGTACTATGGGATGTACTTGGGAGAAGACTGGATGATTTGGGAAGGTGTTTTTTACATAACTGGGGCAGTTTTATATGCTGCTCGGATTCCAGATAGATTTGGTGTGGTTAGTAAGGTACGTGGGAGGTTTGATTACTTTGGGTCATCTCATCAAATCTTTCATTGTTTTGTGGTAATAGCTAGTTATTGCCACTGGAGGGGATTATTAGAGGTGTACGAGCGGACTTATTAGTGGGTAGATAACCTGTGACTTCCAGAGCCGTCACAACTGCTGCTCCATTCTAGAGTTATAATCTCTGTTATATTATGTTCCCTGGATACTATGAATAGGGTCTAATACTCAGAGAGGCAGTCCAGCTATGTATATCATTGTTTATCCAGACTCATGTCTGGATTTTAGAATATGTGTGATCAAGTATTAAATTTATTACATACTCAATATACAATTTAAACCGAAGACATATACTCCGTATACACATCCTTTTCTCGATTACTTTATTTGCGCATCCTTGGAATTTTGTGTGTTGAAATTGAATTTGCAGCCAAATTTTTGTACACAGGTTAATTGTTTGCATATACGGAGAGAATGATATCAGGTTGTAACTTAGCAAGATATCAAGAGTTTAATAAGAATACAAAATAGTTTGAACAATATTAACAAGTCCAATGTGAGTGAAAGATTAATTCTTTCTGGAAAAAATTTTCAATGTATGTCATTTATTAAATACAAGTATATTATAGGTAGACAAGGCCCATGATACGTGTCTATTTCGAGACTATTCTGAACAAGTGAACAGACGTCAATGCAAATTAATGAAGAGGATAACAGGGGTTTCATGAAGCGATAAGTCGTGAGAACCAAGGAGCTCTATGAAATTCGGGGTAATGTGAAAAGCAGAGTGCTTAAATGAATACTTTAAATATCAGTAACTACGACCACCATTCTTGACCACTCTCCCACCCCAAAAACGCCACCAACTTCTCAAAAGCAGGTATATAAACCTCATTTCTCTCCATGAAAATGCTGTGGGCAGCACCTTCTACCAAATAGTACTCCTTACGTTCCACCTTCAACATGCCGATGAAACGTTCTGAAGCCTCTCTGTCATTGACCCCGTCTTCCAGACCATGCATCACAATAACTGCAATGTGCTTATGGAGCTTCCCGACATAACTCTTCAGCTGGAGCTTCTTCCCCCGGTCGACCAGGTCGCTGAACATGCGCATAGACCCGATCCACGCTGGATACCTTGCATCAATGTACTTCTGGTATCCCTCGTGGGATGTGAGCTCGCTCAGGGGAACCTTGACGTCTATGGTGTACGTGGGCATGAATTTCCCCATCAACACTCCCATCAACTTGGTTAGCGGTCCCATCAGGTGCCGAGGCCCTATCAGAATCTGCGGCGTGCTAGCAAAGATGGCTCTGATATCCTTGGCATAAGTGCCTGACACGCCGTAGTTCAACACTACGGGGGATCCCATCGAGTGGCCACCCAAAATCAATTTCTCCTTGGGGAACCTACGCAGCTTAAGGTTGATTTTGATGAAATGGTCGAGATCGCGGGTGATATGGACATCGTTGGTGACACCCATTTCGCCAGGTTCCCGAGCGGTCTCACCTGAGCCTCGCTGGTCGTAGAAGAACACTTCGTACCCACTGGACAGAAGGTGGTCGAGGAATTGGATGTAGTAGGTAGAATCTTCACAGAAACTGTGCACATATACTATCTTTCCCTTGTAGACGACGCCTTCGGGCACCTTCCATGTGACTGTTTTGAACGTGGCACCGTTGAACTCCATAAATTTGGTTTCCGGTTCTTTGGTGGGTGTGTAAGGATGAGACATGGCTGCAAAGTATTAAAAAAGGATAATGGAAAATGAATCACTTGGGATGGATGTTTAGTTTATTATCTGGGTTGTTTATTACTAACTCTGTTCAGTGGGTTTTCACTTGTATAGTTTTGTATAGTTTTTGTTTTATCTGGTTGCAATTATCCAATTTAGATTTTTCGTAATCCACACCGAATGATTAGGTTTCCTGAATTCAACTGGTTATAATGGATGGTACAAACTCCGAACCAAATTTTGTGTTAACTTTAGTTGGAATTGGTAAAGTCTTTGAAGTGTTTGAATGGGAGTACTTAGCAAATGCTTTATAGTTTCTTGGATTAAAATGTCTTGTTTTTGAGTTGTGATGAATGAGCTATGCCAAGGTGTATTCTTTAGTTATACTCTATTTAAGCGATGACCTAAATAGCTTTATCACGTCTGATATTGCTGTAAAAATGGAACTTTTACTCTTCTCATAACGAACCGTCCATTCTCTGGCTTAAATACTTCCACGGGAATTTAAATATCTCCACAGAATTTTACTAAAGAAGGCGTTTACACGGATTTCATCAGCATGGAGATCAATCGTGACGAAACTAAGCATTGAAGGGTTTTAGCAGCCTGTGCAGTCGCAAACACCACAAAGAACGCTTGTGTATGGAAACTCCAAATTTCATTTGTTGTTGAAGCTCGTCTTCTGGTGACGTCTCTTGTTGGGGACGTTTTTTTAGGGCTTATAAGCTGATCGTCTGGGAAGCACTATAGTTCAGGAACAGCTATGTTTCTTTATGGTATGTCAGGAGGTACGGATAGTATTGTTCTTTCTGGGGCTTCCGGTGTAATTTCCCATATTGACGCTAGGTTACAATGTTGAAGTTTTCAGGATTTAATTCAAGCTTTCCATAATAAAACTTCCAGTGAAGCTTTTTCAGCCCAGCTTCTCCATTTCTTCTGTGAATATGCAATAACCACTAGACGAATGAAATGCAAGCAAGCTAACGGTATGTCGGAACCATCCGGACTTTGGTTTGTGTTTGTGGAGGGTTTTCTATTAGTGTACGTGCTGTTAGGAAATTTTTTGGATTTAGAGCTGCAATAGTATATTTAGTGTATTGTTGGATTTACTTAGTGTATTGATAGATATTGTATTCACAGTTCTTATTGGCAGTTTGCTTTGGTACACTTTTCTGCATATTCAATGACCTTTCCATCAGCAAAGGAACATAATATTAGCTAGTTTAATTCTACCGAAGTCTAACTTGTTCTCTTAACATTAGGTTTACTTATTATAAAAAAGAAAAAATATTGCAGTTTTGTTCTTGCATCCTAATTTGATATTGTACCCTCTTCAGTTCTTGCCTTACGGTTATAGCTAGGCTTAGCTTTTCACCTTGAAATTAAGCCAGAGTAATGTGGCATGATCGAGATGAATATAGGGGATCTATAAGTCTCTCTCAAAGTCACTCTTTTTTTTTCACTCTCAATCCATGTCGTCATCTTAACCATTACTGGGATTTATTCACAGGTTTTTGTGAATGGATTGGTTGCGATGGAATTTTCTTCGTTTTGATATTGTGGTTTCAATACCTTTTGTGGTTCCATCTATAGTTGATATTGCATCTTGTAGGTATACTACTTTATATGGTTAATAGTCCCACTTTACCTTACTTTCTCTTTTTATTATTAGTTATTCCAATACCAATTGATTTGTTAGCCTTTTTCATAATCTGACTTCAATCGCGAAGGCCAAACTACATTTATTCAACATTCCCTTATCTTTTGTAATCTATGTTTCTTTTATTGTTAAAATAGACACTAGTCTGTTCAATATAATCCAGAAACTCCGAAGTAAGTCCAAGGGAAGATTTCAATAAGATTGTGTTCTGTTAAACGTGTGGAATACAGCAATTACCTTAAGGGGTAGTTTAATGTAATCATTTAAAACACTTGCTTGTAAACAATACCAATTATGATATAAAATCCTTTTTTTGAAAGGTCGTGATAGTAACTTACCCTTGGTAGTTCCTATTTAGGTAAATTTTTCTTGTCTTCAAACAATGAGATTGTACGACGTTCCATTGTACATACCCGTTACAATTCTTACCTGAAACTTACATATTTACACAATTGATGCTCATACGAAATTCCGGCTTATCTCATTAGTATTATTAATAATTATCTACTATCTTACATACCTTATCCAGGTCCCTATTTAGGGGGTCCACTTTCTATATGCTCATTTAATCTGTCAACTAAATAACCAAAGAGCCGTATTAGCAGATTAACAAACTGACAATCCAATGTTTTGTAAAATTATGAGCTTTAAGAGTTGAGTTAATGAAGTTATATAATTACATTGATAATCCTGAGCAGAATTTAGTTTAAACTATTGAATTGTTTAATCTAGGTAGATGCCTAAAATTTAAATGATTAACTACATTTTGAAGGTTCTTATGTGTAGAATACTAGAATACACTAAAAAACCTAGATTTACACAAATAATCATTGAATTGAACCTAAATTGAATAACCATACTTCTTTGTTTTCTTTTCCATTTAACTCGGAATCTCTTTATTAAACCATTTTATTCACCTAGAAATACATATTCGGTTAGTATACTTCAAGGTTTATGGAATATTGTCCACTGTTGAGTACTTTCTGGAGGTATAGAACACCGCAGAACTCTCAGCTTTATCTTTCTCATTACACCCATTTCTACATGTGGCTGCAAAAAGGAAGAAGTTTGAGTTTTCCGAAAAGATTTCCAAACCCTATTTTACACACACCTTATTCCTGATTAAAAGCTTAAACCGAACTGCATTCAAATCTTCACATGTGCTCAGTGAATTATCTCATCGGTGTCTTCCAATTTAGAAAGCGACCAGCAATTTATATCGCTTCAATACAATTTTTCCATCAGGACTTCTTCCGAGGCATTTTCTCTGAACAAGAAAATACCTCAAAAATGTCAATTCTCCTTTTCTTTCAATCACTTAGCCAATATCCCTTCTTGAATCTCTTGGCGTGGGCCCAATGAACCAACCCCAGTATGTTCTCACAACTGTCTCTTCAATATAAGTTCCGGAGGTTGTTGAAAGCTGCATCCATCGTTTTATATAGTTTGACCTCAACACCTACAAATTAGAAGGAGTTTCGAACTTGTAGACTCAAGCCATACAAGATTGTAATTGTTCGAATCCAACACTGCCAATTTTTAATTCGAAAGTGCTTTAAATTGAGGGAGCTCTAGTTGCTTACATCGTGATTTTGGTAACATTGTGCTTTTGTTAACGTTGTTTCATGTCCTAGTCAAACTCTGGAGTAATTTTTGTGCTGACACAAGCTCTAGAAGAGGACAAAGTCTAAAGCAAAAATTGTGAGCCATTACAAGCTTGAAGTTATTGATGCGTTCGAAGCAGACTTCTTTTAAGCTGGGATGTTAGAGATATGTACACAGAGGGAAGAGTACAAAGAATCAACAACTTGATCCCTTTTTGCAACATTCTAGGAACTTTGCCTAGTGGGGTCTGCGAATTTATAATGATGTATAATATACTCGCTATGAAACGTGGCCGCGTTTAATTTTAAAACCGATCCATGTTTACCTCCACGGTTTTTGGTGTATCAGAGTTATAAGTTTGGTATATTACAAGCCATCTACAAGTTTAGGTGGAAAGTGGGAAATAAGAAGGACAGTGGGACAAATTTTGCAAAGGTCTAGGAATTCCGACTTCTTCGAGGAAGCTAGAATGCCAGAATCTCTTTATTTATTTCCACTTTACTCCTTTCCACCAATTCGGAAGAAAGGAAAGACCAAACCTGGGATATGAGCAAATTTTAATTGACTCCGCTTCAGGTACTCGGCTCCCGAAGGAAGCTTGCATCAAACTGTAGTTCAGTGACGGAACTAAAAACAGATAAACATGTAAACGAATAATGGCATTCTCTCTCGTTTGTGTATGTAAACAGGTTTCACGGAAAGCGGTACCCTTTAATAATATTCAGTCATCGAAGTGGTTATTCTGCAAGTCTCACAAAATTCAACGCATCTGTTTGCACCAACTCGCACCGTCTATGTCTTCTACAACGTGTGCAAAATCTTTGTGGATTATTTTTGTATTGCACTTTTTTTTTCGCAGCCAAAATTTCTATTTTCATGGATGAGTGAAAATACTTTTAGTTTCAAGGAATGAGATTCTATTAAGTGAATACATACTTATACAATGGATGGATATATAGAAGTGAAGTCTCAACAGACAAATTACGAACAAAGTGCAGTTTATGCTTCAGCCTAAATTTCCACTCCTGATATCCCATTTAGATGAATTCCCAGTTGATCTTGAATCTACCAGTGGTTTGACCACCAGTAAGCTTGCTGAAAGCAGCTGGGGAAAAGTCTAAAGAGTTCCAAGAACATCCTGGACAAGAGTCGACCACAGTTACCTCAACGGATCTACCTTGGTAATGGGCTCTGAGTCTTCTACCACAGTAAGGGTTGTGGTTTGGGTTCCCGTTTGGAGTTTCTTGATTGAATCTTTTTTGACCAAGAGCAACAACATATTCACTATCCCTGTTGTACCAGCCACAGGCACCCAATCCGACATCGTAAACGGTGGCATCACCCTGGAAGTTGGCAGCGGCCAAGGAAGCGGTAGCAGAAAGTAAAGCGACAGTGGAGAATTGCATTGTAAAAAGGAAAGTGTTTGTTGTTTGAGAAAAAGATGAAAGTTATCTGGAATTAGAACACTTTAAATAGTGAATCTTGAGCGGACTACATCTCCGTCAGCCATTCTCGATTCCATAGCTATAACTGAGCAACCAGTGCCAGTTGATATTGTGGTGAGTTGAATCTGTGTAACTAGAAAGAAATGTAGTTTAGTTGTGCATTTTCCATTACTGGACTGGTAAAATTGAATCAGGCAGAGCAAGAGTATCTAGCTTCCTGGCAATTTCACTAGATGAAGTCAGTTCAAAGTTAACTGGAACACGTTGACGTATATTCAAGGAATATTCCACCAATATCGACCTTCTAGAGTCTCCCAATGGACAGACGATTAAATAAACGACAGCTGCAAGCCAACACAGCACAAACTAGGTTTCAATTCATTTGAATTTCACCACGTCCGTTGCATTATTCAGAAGTCAGTGTAGCTGCTGTACGTGAAACACACGTTCTATGAGGTGTTTCAAGTATAAATCGTACGTTCTTCTGAGGAACACTTTTTGCTATCACTTCTGCCAACTTGATGTATTTTTTGCAGCCTTTTGCGTAACCTATGCAAAGAATTAGGCGACAATGGTACTTGATGTTTACCGTATTGATCGCAGCCATCAACACATGTTGGAAAGAGCAGCTACAAGCCTCGCCAGTCGGCAAGTTTTTAATTATAGTACATTTTTGGAGTAGCCTAAAGTGATGGAAGATGTTACAGAAGTAAGCAGTAACGTAGTGTAGACCAATAGTGATAACACGAAAAAGTGTAACTGTGTAAATTGATGAATATTTTGTATCTTTGGATTTTTTGCCACTAGTTTATTAAAATACTATTTACGTAGTATGGAACTAAAGTTGACCTTATGGACCTAAAGTTGGCCACATACATGGACCTTCGGGAATCTGACACATTGGTTCAATCAATATTTTCTAAAATACCCTTCATATCAATAGTGAATGGCAGAGATTTATTTTCTGATTTTCTACTGTGTGTTTGGGTTTTCATGCTGCCATTTTCACACCGTCTCCAATACGACAGTACAATATCGATTCTACGGGTAACTGAGGCAGCTCTACACTATATCTTATTCAAAGGTACTTAGGCCTCGGATAAGCACTCCAGTTTGCGCTATCTCTTTCATCGCAAGATTTTATTTTTCAGAAAAAGCTTCACTAGCTCAGTTGGTAGAGCGTCAGTCTCATAATCACCTGGTTGTGTCATCTGAAGGTCGACAGTTCGAACCTGCCGTGGAGCAATTTTTTTATTTTCTTGCATTTATTTTTTTTCCTGAATCCTTTGATTCTTATCCAATATATTGTATCCAATCTTCTTATGGAACTCGTGATTCTTCCCTGCCACAGCATATGGAAGCAAACAGGCAACGGATCCAGCCAAGATGACTGGTATCTAGTCCTGTTTCAAGTGCAAGGAGACGACCATTTATGTTTTAAACAACACATAGCTGTTGCCAGAGATTACCTCTTGGAGCATCCAGAGAGCACGTTGGTGATTTCAGGAGGCAGCACGAAGAAAGAAACTGCAGTTTCTGAGTCAGTGTCGTACTATAACTTGATGAGAGAGGTGTATGGAGAGGAGAAGTTACCTGTTTACTGTGAAGAATACGCCAGGGACTCGTTTGAGAACGTCTTGTTCCTGATCTTCCGGTTCAGGGAGATCCACGGGAAGTACCCAAACGGGGTATGTGTTGTTGGGTTTGAGTTCAAACGCAATCGCTTTGTAGAACACCATTTGAAGGCACTAGGCATAGAACATGTGGAGTATATAGGCAACATGCCTTCTTCGGAGCTCACAGATGCGCTGTATTTTGAGGAATTGAAAGCCAGTGAGTACCAGCATGCAGTTAGACACTTTGAGAGTGATTGGTATGGCAGGAAACTGCCGTTGAAGGAGAAGAAAGAGGCCAGAAATCCTCATGGCATCGAAGTGGGGTATAAAGAGATGAATGAGGTTAGGAAGGCGATGGAAAAAGAAACAGATGAGGATGTGAAGAAGGAATTGGTTGAGTTATTGGCAAAATAGAGAATAGAGGTTACAAATCAAAAGTATAGAACTAGCAGTGTTAGAATTAGCAGTGTTATAAGATTTCGGAGCATTAATAAAATAAAGACAATCCAAAAGCTCAAAATAGAGCAAGACTCTGGAAATGCATCTGAATGTAGATCGGGGACTTCTGAAACAGTAATGCTGCTATAGAATAGAGAATCATGGAAGCTGGCAAATGAATTTAAACTAATGAAATTAAACTCGAAAGTCTAATTGAAAAGATTTCGAAAACCAAGTGAAGATAAACTTGATGGAGTTTGGGACAACTCAATGGATAGCTTGTATACTCAGTGATGGAATTGAAAAGGGATTCATTGTTCTGTTAGATTTCTTCGAGTTTCATGGGATATTCAATTGACTGATCTTATAGGGTCCTGGACAAGATGTGACGAGAATATCTATTTTTACTTTTTATTCATACTTAGGGCTGATTTGAAAATTAAGCCTAATATCAGAATTTTAACAAAAAAATCAGAATTTTAACAAAAAATCAGAATTTCAACAAAAAAAACAACTAAAGGCAGTACTGGTGGGGATTGCCTGGAACATCAAATGTGTAAATGTGTATGTTTCAATTACGAATTGAAAGTAGTACAATGCAACGTGGTATGATCTCTTATGTCAAGATAATAAAGATAAAAAAAGATCCTGGGTAACAAAAATCCTAAGTGGTTTGGAAAAACCGAACCAGCCTAAACAAAGGAAACCTCATAACGGAAGGAGAAAGTGGAGTTGGATGATGACAAATCGAATCCGGGTAAATATTCAAAGAATATACACGTTTCAAGAATTTGCTTTCAATTCAAAAATAGGCATCTAAACACCAGGACACCAAACAGAGAATCTTGTATTCGGCTGAGTTAATCGAGTTGATTAATACTTATTTTGATGCCGTGCCTCGAGATTTGAATTGCCAACCGTAATGAACAATTTTACCGTTGACAGCATTCCCGCTTTACCAAGGAATGTGTTATTTTTGGAGAACACGAATGCTGCAATTTCTGTGTGTCTTGGAACACAAAGAATCGGATTTCTTAGAAAGGAGGGGGTAGTCGAGTACCGTACTACGGACATTCCTTGAAAGAACTTCATTATTACTTCCATTATGTGGTGCTGCCATGACAATCTAAAAATAACTCGATTTATGATGTTGTATCGGGTTTGACAAGCAAAATATGTGGGAAGATGTTCAGATAAACGATTTGTAGCATGTTGGTGTTCATTTTTAGCCAATAGGAGTAACACACAAATTGATCAACTGATCTTGATCGAAATAACGGAGATTGACAATTGGAAATTGCATCCCTATTTTAAGAACACAATAACAAGATAGGAGTATTCTTGAGGGAAATATCAAATTCAGCCCCCGGATCTGGTATAGTCAGGCACCTGAAATAGAGGACCTTAAACACAAAAGAAGTCTGCTATTTTTTTGGGTCTTTTCGCAGCCACAGTATCGTAAAACTACTCCATTCATGCTTCTGTTGAAAAGAACACTATTTGAAACAACAAGATATGACAACAAACGTACCAATTGAACAACAACCTTCAATCTACAAGTCATATGACGTCATCTCCATTAATATTATCGTGGAAAATGGTTCCCTTTTTCCGGTTGTTGCAAATTGGCGTTTGTGTTCAGCTCCCTAGATAGTTCCGTCCGGATGCTAATTATAGCTGTTTCCTGGAAGAGACAGCAGACACATTGCTGCAAATAAAATCGGATATAAAAGGCAAGCTGTTTTCCCTGTATTCCCACTTCTTTCTTTCCTCATCAACAATACAAAACAAAAACATGCAATTCTCCACTTCCCTCTCCATTCTCGCTTTAACCGCCGTCGCTGCTGCTTCCAACACCTTCGGTTTGATTTCCGTTAGATCCGGCTCCAGATTCCACTTGCAATCTGTTGGTGTTTCCAAGACTGACTTGGTTCTTAGTGGTACCGCTGCCAAGTTCGAATTGAAGGACGACAAGTCTTTGTTGGACACTGCCACCAACAAGTACATCACTGTTGTCAACGGTCAATACGAAGAATCCGTCAACCCAGACAAGAACTTCAGCATTGACAGCACCGGACACTTGGCCTACTACGACGGCCAGGTTGCCTTCTACGCTTGTCCTACTGGGGAAGTTACCCAATTGACCACCTCTTGTGCAAACCAAGCTGGTGCTCCAGTTGGTCTTTTGGTGATCAAGAACTAAGTGTCGGTCCACCTTTTATAGGAACACACTAGTTGTATCTTTTTAGTTTAAATAAATTATCTAAATTAGAAACTGTAGGATATCTTGCCGGGTATTGTTTAGAAGAATTTATATCAGAAATTACCCACAGTTAATTATAGTTGGGTATATTCGCTCACAATGACTAGATTCCTTTTTAAATGTGCACCATATACAGAGGAACTTGAAAGTTTTTCTTTGGTATCAGAGTAATATTTGTAGGTATAAATACTCTATACTCTTCTTGTTTCTGAATTGCAAAAATATTGCAGCCATTTTCTGAACTGAGGAATACAAAGACTACCAGAAATTTGTTAATGATGGTTGTCGTGCCTCAATGATTGTGTATACTGGGTGTACAGTAATATTAACAGAGTAATACGAATCGTGAAAATTTATGAATTTTTTTTTATTTTTTTTGAATTAAAGAAGAATTTATGAAAAGTTATGAAAAGTTGGAAAAATTTGGGAAATTTTTATTAATGAATACAGAATTACTTTTGATAAGTGGCTTCCTTTTGGCTAATGATCAGACGAGTATAGTATACTTATCGAGGTTCAGCTAGAAATTAGAAAACTTTTATTTCGCAGCCAATTTAAAATACTAAAGTATTTTTTTATCACTATTCCCAGTACTTTTCCAGAGAATCAAAGTACACAACCATTTCCATGATACACTGTAATATTTCACAAATTTTTGATGTCGAATTTTATTCATTTAATCTTTCAAGGATGTGTAAAAATGTGTAGTATCTATTTGCATGGTCTTGAATTTCTAAATTTTGTAAAAGTTCATGAACTTCCAGCGTAGCTCATGTATATGTGTTTTAGCATTTATTTTTACAATAGGCAATAAGTATCGAATAAAGAGTATTACTGTACCAAGTCGACACTTGTATCTTTTCAAGTGAGTGTAAATCTTCACAATTAGATTCTTCACAATTATGCTTCAAAAATAACTGTTAGGCTTAGTACCGCTGGACTTTAAGTATAGTTATTTGGTATGTACTTTGACTGGTTAAGTATAAGGGTAAAATGGGTGCTTATTCCTAGATGAGGCTTAGAGACGGAATGTGGGGAAGAACTAGTGGTCATCCAAGTTGGTAAAGGAGTAACCCAATTAGTATAATAGGGGTAAATATAACACCATTTTACAAACAATGTTTAAAATTAAAGTGATAACTGATATGTTATGAAGGCAACTTTATGAAAATATGGTGGAAGAGAAATAATGGAAGATGCAAAAAAAAAGCAATTTTTAAAAGAGAAAATATAAATGGCGTAACTCGAATAGAACACATTATTTAGAGAAGCATCTGTTTTGAATGCTCAATTGTCCTTGAGCATTATCCTTGAGCAGGAATAGTTGAAATAATTGGAATGGAAAGTAATTGAGATAATTAGTGGACTTGTTAGTTGGAGTACTTGTTAATTTTGCATTCAGTCACTTTTTACTCGCTTGTAGCTATAAGCTGAATATTCGCTATTTTTAGTATTATCTATTTTTTCGTACTAAGCCCGAATAGTTTATTCCGTAATCTTAGATAGCACTTGAAAGAATAGCACTAGAATAGCACTAGAATAGCACACTGAAAGAATAGCACTTAGGTACTTGCAGCTACTCGCAGCTACTTGCCTCGCTAATAGCTCGCTCGTGGCTCGCTCGCTCCTCGTAAGCCACAAGCAGGCTTATGCCTGCATAAACTTGAAGCGGCCATTTGCAGCCAATCCTTGTCTACACGTGGTTTGATAATCCCGATATACTTTTAAATTACATACAAATGTGCAGAGGAGGTGGATGGATGAAAAGTGAGTCAAAACTGAAACACAATGTAAAAACAAGATGAAAATGGATTGGATTCGGACAAAGTCACCAAAAATGAAGTGGAATCATCAACGAAAATGAACAAGGAATGTATGAGTCAAAAAACATTCAAAACCGTAATTCAAATCACCAAAAATCAAGTCAAGGTCATTTTAAAAACTTCTTACTTCTTCACTTCTCTTCTCTTTTGAACAGCGTCACTCAACTGCTTCAACATAACCACAGTCTCGTCCCAGGAAACACACCCATCGGTGATACTCACACCGTACTGCAAGTCAGCCTTGGTCTGGCCAGCAGCAGGCATGCCCTGCTTACCAGCATTGATGTTACTCTCAATCATGACCCCAATGACGGATTCTTCACCAGCGGCAATTTGACTAGCAACCGAGGCCAAAACCTTGGGCTGGTTTCTGTAGTCCTTTTGGGAGTTGTCGTGAGAACAGTCAACCATCAATCTGATGTTAGGGTTGGTAGACTTGGAGATGGCAACCTTGGCGTCGGCAACAGCGTCAGCACCATAGTTGGTCACCTTCTTACCACCTCTCAAGATGATAAAACCGTGGTCGTTACCCTTGGTGGTGGTGATGGCAGCCATACCGTCCTTGGTAACACCCATGAAATGGTGGCCCTTGGAAGCAGCCTGGCAAGCATCCAAAGCCACAGCTAAACCACCATCGGTACCGTTCTTGAAACCAATAGGGAAAGACAAACCAGAAGCCAATTCTCTGTGCAACTGGGATTCAGTAGTTCTGGCACCAATGGCACCAAAACTGAGGAAATCCAGAAAGTACTGGGGCGAGATGGTGTCGAGCATCTCGGAACCAATAGGAAGACCAGCCACTCCGGTCAAGTCCGCGTACAACTGGCGGGAAATGGTCAACCCACGGTTGATGTTGAACGAGTTGTCCACGTCCGGGTCGTTGACGAGTCCCTTCCAGCCCACGGTGGTTCTTGGTTTCTCGAGGTAGGCTCTCATGATGATGCACAAGTCGTCCTTGAGTTCCTCAGCGAGAAGCTTAAGACGAGCAGCGTACTCCATGGCAGCATCAACGTCGTGGATGGAACATGGACCAACGATAACAAGAGCTCTGTCGTCCTTACCAGTGATGATGTTGGAGGATTCGATTCTTCCCTTGATCACCACGTCCAAGGCAGCAGGAGTGGCCTTGATGTTGTGCGTGAGAAGAGCAGGCGAGATCAACGGGTCGTAGCCCAAGATTCTGGTGTCGTCGTATTCTTGTGGAATTGGTGTGGAAGACATGGTTGTGTTTTTTGATTTTTCAGAATTTCGGGCTTTTCAGCGTTTATATAGCATGACTCAGAATTCCGAACAAAGATGGAAGGTGAAAGATGCAAGGTGAAAGATGGGTTTGTGGAGGCTGAGAGGGAAAAGGCGAGTGGGAGCGAGAAAGACGGAATGCGTAGGGGTTTTGGCCAGACTCATCGCATGTCATTAGTTAACTCTGCTTTACATGGAGGTTAGCGATGAGGACACGGACACAAACAAAGTGATGAGACAATGGGAAAGCTTGGGAAAAAGATGAGAGGGTTAGAGGATGGGTTTGGGATGGCGGGTTTTTTCGACTTTTGGCGGGTTTCTTCGATTCTACGGTTCATTGTATGCCCCATGTCATGGCATCGCCGTGTTAATTTTCATCTTAATTTGATGAAAATTTGAACAGAATAAAAATGGAGAAACTGCAAGCACAGTAAAACTATAAGATAGAGAAAGTATAGTAAACCCAGTAAAACTGTACGTAACTTGACATATAAATTATAAAACCTGGAAAGTACAATAAAAATGGAACCATAGTAACAACCAGTGGAAACCACTGGATACCATTTCGCCGGAAATATACTGATACAGGTCAATCACCGGAAACTCCAGAATTCAACAATACAAGTCGTTGCCCCCTTTCGAAAACACAATGCATGAATACAATGGTTGGATCTCACTGAACAACGTGTAGACTACAATGCTGGCAAAATGTGTTACTTTGGTTTTCTTCTATTATTTAGTGTTTAATGTTTATTAGAAAGTGTTTCAAAGTTTCAAGTGTTTCAAAGTGCTTGAAAAGTATCTTGAATCCACTTCATACTACTAGTTCTCTTTAATTTTTGCAGCCTGAAAAACTGGCTATTAATAATACAGTTAGTGTAATTGCACGAAAGTACCGGAGTAGTCCTGGAATGTTCACGAAGCTGCCGGTGACTCATTCACTTTTTATTTACTTTTTACAGGTATATTTTTTGTGAAAAGAATGGAAAGTACAGCACTTGAAGAGAATGCAAACAAAGCGAGTTACGGTGAATTATACATTTACTAGTTGTTTCTAGTTTCTAGTCATTTTTCAGTGAAAATTATGATGAGATGAGGAGCATGTGAAAAAGATCAAGGTAACATTTATTTCACAAAGAAAAGGAGTTATCATTGTGATCTTGCACGGCTATACAGATCTGCGGAGGATCAGCAATGAAGGCCGTGGGAATGAGGGGAATACGTTGTATTCATTCTATTCTTGGCGTAAGGTTATACAAGAAAGTAATTTTCAAAGGCATGCTTTCACAGTAATTTCCGAAAATGCACGTATATTAAGGAGGCTTCATGCTGGTGTTACGTCATAGGCAAAGCCACGGCCTTATTTGTGGACTTGACTATTTGGTTTGTGTAATTTTTGAAGAATTTGAGAATTTTGCAGCATTGGAATTTCCGGAACTTTGCATATTACAATGCCAGCAGAACTTTAAAATGGGCATTCCTCATTTAAGGATACTATGTAAGCATTACATGTACTGTTATATGATTTGATGAGTTTAGTACCATTTCTTCTCCTTCTTGGCGTACTTTGTATGAATATTATCTAGAAAATTACTAATTAGAGATGTCACAGAATGTGGATAAATCACATAACCGGGATTACTGTAAATGATGGATTCAAAAACGTCTTAGGGCTCCAATAGCCCTGAGGTTGTAACGGACTTGTGTTCTTGAAACTTGTGTTATTGATCAAGGAATAGCTTTTGGCTAGGAAGAAGTTGCATATGCGGTTTCTCGCAGCCAATATGATATCTATGGAAAGTGTAAGTTTGATAATAATAAGAATATGAATCCCATCTCGTTATACCGTTCATTTGCTACGTATCACTGCTCATGTTGAAACTCAGGGCTTGTAATTATTGATAATATAGAAAAAAGAATGTAACTTTTTTATTTAGAAATTAAAATGAAGGAATGTAAAAGACCCTCATTTGAAGAACCAGTACTAACCTAGAATGTGATCCCACGTTGTTTAAATTGACATGAGAAGATTTCTTTCAATCAGCACTTGAATCTAGATTCACTTTTGTGATTACTGATCTTAGCGATGATCCGATGAGTTTGCACAGAAAGAAAAGAGACCTAATAATAATAACTTGAATAATTGTACAGACGGGTCTGTGGTACTTTTTTTCCTATTTTGTAACATGTCTTAGCTAATATTCTCATTTGCACCCAACCCTTAGTAATATTCGTTTGGAGCGTTTTTATTGGCTAGCGAGCTGTGTAGCCAAACCACGTGATATATCTATGACGTGACCAAAAATTGTTTTAGCAGCACAACCAAGTTTACCAAGTGGCGTTTCTTGAATTGTTGTCACAACTATTATAATTGATTCGAGGATTGTTATCAACTTGGTTCTGTTGGTTGCATTTTATCAACTGTAAAAGTGTTAGAGTAAATGCAGATCAAGTTCTAGTTGGTCAAGAGCTGGTTGGAGTATTGTAATACTGCACACACATTCTGTTTTGATAGGCTTGTCGACTATCGGTTGAATTATCGGCTGATCCTGTTTATTTGAGATTCACCAAATCGGCTAAGCACCTTAAGAAACAACCATTGTCAAGGATCTAGTGTAGACGGATCGAAGTTGACTGAGATTTGAAGAATCAAGAGTATCAAGATCAAGAATATCAAGAATATTAAGATCAAGAATATCAAGAGAACTATTAAGTTTTTAAGAAGATCAAGAATATCGAGAATAACAGATCAAGAGTATCAAGTTTTGAATCTCGAGATTTAAGAGCAAGTTTTTGAATCACTAGATATTAAGAGAGCTCTATATTAAAACAGCTATTATATATCAAGAACTAGCCAAACTAGACATCAAATTAAAAACGGAGTATATATCCATTTCTAGCCAGTAACAGAACAAGTGCCTCTATGTCGGTGTTCCTAGTGTTTTTCTTGTTTGGGCTCTTGAATAACATCCTCTATGTGATTATTCTTTCTGCGGCCGTGGACTTGGTGGGCGACTCCACGCCCAAGGCGGTGGTTCTTCTCGCGGATATCATTCCGTCGCTCGTGGTCAAACTGGCCGCACCCTTCTTCATCCACCACATCCCCTATAAGAAGCGGATGCTCGTGCTAACGGCGCTCTCGTTCTCGGGAATGCTAGTGGTGAGTGTTTCCGCCTCGGTTCCCGTCAAGGTGCTTGGAATTGCGTTGGCGCTGGCGTCGCTGGGCTTGGGCGAGCTGAGTTTCTTGCAATTGACCCATTACTACGACGGCTCGGCTTTGGGCGGGTTCCTGGCAGGAACTGGGGGCGCAGGCCTCGCGGGCAGTTTCTTGTTCATGGGAATGACCAATGTGTTGGGCATCAGTGTGAAATGGACCTTGTTGGTGTGTCTGATTATGCCGTTTTCCTTTGTAGGTGTTTATGGGTTATTGGAAAGACAGGGAGTAATGTATGAACAGATCAGGGACCAAGAGAATGTACAAAACGTACAAGAGAATGTTCAAGAAAATGTACAAGAAATAGGAAGAGCTACTAACATCCCAATTCTCTATAGAATCTCGCCTTTGGTTATTCCATACATGCTTCCATTAATCTCAGTCTACTTTGCCGAGTACGTGATCAATCTCGGGGTCACTCCCACGTTCACGTTTCCAAAAGACCAGGTTCCAAGCTGGTTGGTTTCCTCCGATAGAGACGTGTACGTAGTGTATGGGTTCCTCTACCAGCTCGGAGTGTTTGTTTCGCGGTCTCTGATCAACTTTGGCATTCGATTTAAACACTTGTATGTTCTTTCGGTGCTCCAGTGCTTGAATTTGGCCTTGGCTATTTACCAGTCGGTGTATCATCTGCCTTTTACGTTTAGTACTTTGTGTTTGTTGATTTTGTATGAGGGGTTATTGGGAGGTGGTCTGTATGTGAATACGTTTGCGAGTGTAAGAGAGGAGGTTGTGGTGGGGGAGAGAGAGTTTAGTATGGGTGTGGTTACGATTAGTGATAGTTTGGGGATTGTATTGGCGGGGGGGTTGAATTTGTGGTTGGAGGGGTGGTTGAAAAACTCGCAAACCGAAGGTTTGTGAGTTTTGAGGTTTTTTGTTTTTTGTTTTGAGTTTTGAGTTTCGAGGTTTTTTAAATGAAAACTTGCAAACCTTTTAAAGTTTTTTGGTTTTAATAAAAACTCACAAACCTTCGTTTGTTCGTTTTGAAGTTTTAAATGAACTTTTATTTCTAGGGATAATCCACCAGCCATAGAACCATTAACATACGTATTATCTAAACACTCATATTTACTGACGATTACTAGTTAACGAATTAAACTATTGAGGTGGTATTATCTAAAATGCCATAAGGTCACATACAGTCATTCAGGAAACCCTCATACCAGATATTTTCAACTAAGAGTAATTAAATATTCTTAGATAGTTACGTCATTTCAGTTTTATGAGAACTAATTCTGCATGATTAAAAGAAGCAAATGAATTAAAGGTCAAAAAAAGGTCAAGATTGTATTCCTGGTAGTATACCCAAAGAAAGCGATACTGCATCTCTTATGACCTCTAGCCAGTCATATCTTTTATTCGTATATACATTTATAAAACTAGAACCTCGAAATCAGGAAACAGTATATGGCTAACACGATCACAATAGAAAGAATTAGTAAACCAAAGATTGCCTTATTTTTATTACAATATAATATTTCTATGATTATGCGTATGGGAAGTCCGTTGTTTCAGTATTAATGGGGTTATATTAAGGGGTTATTAAGGGGGCTTATATTATTTTAAGACAAAACAACTCGCATAAATTGCTTGTTTGTAAGTTATAAAATTTAACCTATGAGGGAAACTAAGGGGTACCAGGAACAGGTCAGGTAAAGTTGTACTATATATCTAATAATCCATAACATAGCTCAGGATATAATTATTGAGAGATTGTTGTAAGGTAGGTGTTTTCAGCTTATAGGTGAAATGTTAGGCCTGAGGCATGGAAAATATAATGTAGTATCGTAAGGTAGAGATGTGTTAAAGGTATCCAAGTAACCATACTCACATGCAGGATAGGGGTATATCCTAACATGAAAAGGTTGAAAGTATCAGAATATTTTCCACATTCTTGATACATCTCCAGGCTAATCAGGCTGGTTCATTGTTCTGCTTGAACAGTAGCAGTATTTTTTTTTAACTCAATGATAAGAGATATCAAATGGGATTTTTTTATTTTTGGGTGCAAAAAATGCGCCACAAAGCTTTTAAATGTGTAAATATGTGAAATTGAAGTTTCAGAATAGAATAGATTGTTTTAAATTCACCTAATAGGGAATAGACTTACACATTTATGAGTATATATAGTGGGTGTATTTTCCTTAAACCATGAGTCTGGTAACACACCATCCTATGAGTTCTCAAGCAGATAGCTCTGGAGCTAATGTGTTAGAAAGTACCGCCATACAAAGAAGAGCTAATGTTGAGTCTGAGGCTATTTCTGAGGTTATATCTGAAGATAAAGATGGCCCACAAATAGGTATAGAACCCCCTAGTTTGTGGTACAATATACACACCGCCCGAATCTTCTATGATCTTTCTCTCCGGAGCATTGAGATTTTCCTGCTTGGGTTTGATCTCCTTCATGAAGATAATCCAAGCTTGAGTTACATCATTAGATTTATTCCGTGCCTCGTCGTTTCTGGGATTTCAAATATTGCAGTCAGAAACATCTACCGCTGTCTAAGTAGGAATCAGGTGGCTGTTTCCGAGATTATGCGTCTTCATTCTGCCTATACAATGGAGGATTATCTTTCTGGGCTTATGGGCTGGGCCGGAATATACTTCCTAACCCGAACAGCCGAGTTCTGGAAAACAGGAACGGGGAAGTTCGTTCCTCATCTGGACAACCTTAGTTTTCAAGAGAGCCTTGGTTACAGCTTAATTGCTTGCACTGCGGGAGTCACTTGGTATATAGATAAATATTCTGTTGTTCGCCAAGGCCAATTTCTACTTATGAAAACTTTTGCTGCAAATTTCACCACTTTTAAGGAAATCTTTGAGGTGGTTGCAAAACTTCTTTTGTTTTGGCTTTCCCGGTCTGTTACCGGTCATTTTACGTTTGCACACCCAACTGTTTACGTCATTGCTTTGTTCGTGGTGTGTTTCGCTTATTATTACCTGGTGATTTTCGAGAAAATGCCCCAACACACGCAATATGAACCTTTTCCTACAAAGTCCGACCGGTTGTTAGCACCTTTGCCCACGCTTCTCTGCTGCGGAGGAGTATGTGTGTTTAGAGTGTTGATATTTAATGAGCTGTATCTGGATTGGGTCCGTATAGCAGGTATTATTTTGTATAGTTCTGGTCTTGCAGCGAACTACTTTTCCATTCTGGAATTCAAAGATCCGTTTGATCTCAAATACCGGGGTGTCCACAGAAGAGCTAGTATGAGCAATTGAGTAAACTTAGTGTTTATAGATAACTAAGAAGTTTCAATTTTATAATGTGATATGTAGTCCTATTACTAGTTAAAGTATCATTAAATGAATCAGTAAGGTATCTTAAAGGTACGTTATTTCTCTTAGTTTCTTTATCTTCGTATATATCTAAGTAATTAGCTGAAACACAGTTTTAGGATGGCTGGAAGTGGATTCAAAATAGGGGTAGTGGATTTGGGGGTTTTCAGATTTATTATAATTGAAATTTGGGAGGTGCAAATTTGGGGGTAAATATTATTTGAGTTTTCAATTATAGAAGAAACTCGCTCCGCTCGTTTCATGACGTCTTAGTATTCTCTAAAGCCATTAAGGTATCTCAAAGTTTGTTATTTGAGGCCTAAACCTCTCCAAGATTGTACAAGTATAGTTTTCTCGTATTTTTCTCATATACATAACTAAACACAATAAAATTTTGATGTCGGGATACCCTATCTAATTATTATAACATTATTATATTTATAAAACAGTATTTTCTGGGAAATTATCAAATGTTCTTTTTCCTGCACTGTCTCTTTTCTCTTAACAATCGTATTTTCAAGAGTATGGTTGCGTGGTCTAGTTGGTTATGGCATCTGCTTAACACGCAGAACGTCCCCAGTTCGATCCTGGGCGGAATCATCTTTTTGCTACGAGCGAAGTGTGTACCTCTTCATAAGCTCTTTTTTTAACCCTTCTTCATAAACTGTATTTAATTACTCTTCATATGCTTGAATAATTCATTCAATTTTTTTTCTTGGTTGCAAAATTTAAAATCTCCAGGTACGAATTAAGTGGACTGTACCAATCCCATACTCAGTAGCAAGTGCTAAGAATAAATATTCTTGGTATAGCAATTAGTACATAAGGAGTAAGTATACACAAAGAGTGCTACATAGAGTAGCTACAAGAAAACTTAGAGCAAGCTATACTGAAATAGCTTAAAGCAAGCTATACATAAAGAAACGTACAAGAAAACTTTTAGCAAACTATATGTTTAGATAATACAAAGAGTATTAACTACTCACAAACTACTCGCTTCGCTCGTAGTTTGCTCGTAGCTTGCTCGTAGTTTTCTCGGAAACCCGAAGCTGCAAATTTTTCTTTTTCTTGGTAACTAGTGCACTAAGGATCTTTTCCATAAACCATTGCACTCAGGATGTTTCGTACATGCATGGACGTTTCCACAATGAATGCAATGAATCACCAAGATATTACAATAGCAAGGTCTTGTGACAATACCACACCAATAAGGTCACACCAATAAAATCACCAATAAATACAAAGAATGGATCTAAATCGTTGAATTTTCTGTGAATAATCTAATGGTATGATCATGACACAAAACCCTGGAGAAAATAAAAGTTGCAGCAAATTTCAGAACTAGTAAGAAATGAGATGCTAAATAGATACTAAATAGATGATAAATACATACTAATCACATGCTGACTACATTCCGAACACATGTTAGAGAATATTCCGAGACAATGCCCCACTTGATCCCCTCATCTGGAAGCCTACTTGTGAGTGCATTCCATGCATCGTTTCAGAACTGATCAATGGACAAACAATGCAAAAGGATCTGCACGTAGCAAGTCTGGCCAACGCCCAGTTGCTGGATGCAAGCATGACCTCGCACCACCATGAAACCGGTGACTGCAGCGGCCAACCGATGCCTCAAGCTTTGCTTGCATCTATACAATAGGGCGGAAGAGAAAATATCCGGGGATGCAGTGAGATGAGCTAAAGACAATATCGGCAATCTCAACCTCGCCAAGCTAACGGGAATAACGATTCATGCCCCGGGTATTTTTAGAATAGGACAACTAGCAAAGCTTACCCCGATTTCCTAATCGGGAAATATCTTGAAACATCTCCAAACATAATAAGCTTAGCATAAACATAATAAGCATAAACACAATAAGCATAAACATAATAGAAATAAATGTAAATAGCCAAGATTATTCAGACCAACAGACAGCCCAGTGCCCACACAACGTAGATCCATGCATCTTGTACGCCCCGATCTTTGGCGTGGGACCTTGAGATGAAATCGGAGCCAAATATTTTTTACAGTATAAGAATCTAGAAGCCTGATGTAGGATGGGTTAAGTGGTTGTATGTTTGAAAGTAGAATATGGTTAGAATTCTGGATTAACTTTGAACGAGTTCTGAATTAACTTTACGAATTGGCTTTATGTGGCTTTATGAGTTGACTTTATCAGTTGATTCTGAATTGAGTTTACTTTATTTACATTACTTTACTTTATTTCCGAATTAAATTTCCCATTTGTGAATTGTGAATCTTTGTGAATCTCGATATGCCGTGCCTGTTTATTCGTTCTTTGTGCCTGTTCCGATCGAATCGCTGGTTTAAACATTTGTACAGGAGAAGAACAATGCATCAAGAATAGCCGCCTGGTAAATGGTCTGATTTATGGATTATGCTTTGAAATGAAAATAAAAGGAAGGCAATGTTATTTCCTAATCGTTATTAGTGTTTGATGTATGAATAATTGTCCTGAATCATAGCTAGTCCTTCGCCGGTATTCCGGTATTTTTACGTTTCAAATGATCCCGTCTGTATCCACTAACTCACTTTTTTTTCAGAATTTGCCTTTATGGCCAAGTTGGTAAGGCACCTCACTAGTAATGAGGAGATCGTCAGTTCGACTCTGGCTGAAGGCATTTGTTTTTTGCAGCAATAATAGACACTAAATTTTTGAAGCCAGGATAAGCCGTTTGAAATGATAGTAAGTACATAAAATGTTAAAACATATGAGTGTTAAAACTTATAAGTATGGATATATTAATTATAAAGGATATAAAGGATATAAAGGATACTATAAATGATATAAAGGATATTATAAATGATATGACAGATATCAAGATGAATACTGTATGGAAAACGAAGAAACTGGATTTGAATTGTTGAGTATATAAAATGAATATAAAATGTAATAGAAATGGAATATAAAATGGTTATATGGTGATGCTTCCCAGAGATATGGATATATACTGGGTATATTCTACTAATCAAGGATATAGACTACTCTATAAAGATACTACAAATGAGCTTATTCATATAACAAGGATACTCGTATACGATAAAAGTATTTTTATAAAGATACTACAAGTGAGCTTATTCAACAAGGAGTATTTCTACAAATGGCTGCAAAAAAGAAAACCATGAAAACACGTGAACCACCAAAAACACGTTCCCACTAAATGCGCTGATTCGAAGGTATGGAGAATCAGGAAAGTGAAAACTTGTTTCTCTTCTAGATTAATTTATGGAATCTAAATGTATAATATCCAGTAGTAATGATATCGTATACTTTAATGAGAGAATTCTATAATTATACATATCTATCACAGTAAAGCCGTGTATCTTCTTTAGTTATGTCGTAATTATTAAAGTTAAATTGACAATTTCAAGAACACGACAAATCATACTAGATCTAGACAAAGCCCAAACAGGACAAATGGGCATGTGGCATGTGATTGAAAGTGTAAAGCTTAAAGGAATTCCAAGTTGACGAACCCAAGGAAGGGCAGTTGAAATCGAGCAGATCTAGGAATAGAGATTTAAGTAAAGTTATGATATTAGACGAGATATTTATAGATTTCCAAAAGTAGAAGAAGTATACTTTAAGAATTGCCGTATTGGGTTTCTTTTGGAACTTCTTTATGAGAATGCAGGGGATTAACATTAGTGTAACAGAATAACTACTAATAACTACCATTACTTACAAATTCCAAGATAATTTATAGTTTCTCTGTTATTGCCTAAATCAGGTCATGTATCATGTTTTATATTTGTAAACAATTAAGTGGATGAGCTATAGTTCATTATATATCTATACTATACTATTGCACTTTGGATGTTTTTGGAAAAAGGCCCAAACTCAAGCCAGAATACAAGGAATATACAGTAAAAGGAATATACAATAAAAGAATGATAGTACTAGTACTATCATCTTTCTTATACATTTTCTTATTCTACTTTCTCTCTCTACATTCTCTTTCTCTTTTCTTTATTAATTATCACTAAATATGCTATACTAATACCTGACATTGCTCACCAACAGATACCCCGGGTACCCGTAATATTGAGGCAGCTTCAAGCTCTCGTTCATCATGTGCTTCTTGACGCTGATTCTGCGCCCGTTCTTGCCCTTACACACCTTATTGTTGAGCACCTCCTCCGCAGCCAAGGCAGCTCCCTTGCGTTTCACCAACTTGGCGTGAAAGAGCCCACACGCGTTACAAAGCGTCCGCACTCCATTGGGTCCCCTTCTCCATTCTGGAGTTTCCGTGGTTCCACAGCGGTGGCATTTATTGATGGGTTTATTAATAACTTCAGGTACCACGTACTGGTAGTAAGGGTAGTATGGTTGTTGGTAGTAGGGGTAATGCATAGGAGGAGT
The DNA here is from genome assembly GCA_030579395.1 of Aciculoconidium aculeatum. Taxonomy (NCBI): domain Eukaryota; kingdom Fungi; phylum Ascomycota; class Pichiomycetes; order Serinales; family Debaryomycetaceae; genus Aciculoconidium; species Aciculoconidium aculeatum. The sequence goes on from JAKTQU010000036.1 coordinate 60,196, forward strand.
GGTGGGGAGGTTGGGGATGTTTGATGTGTTAGGGAGGATATTGGATGTGTTTGGGAGATTTGTATTAGGAACATTAGGAACATTAGGAACATTAGTGTAGTAGGTTGGCAGACGAGTAAGTTCGCTGATGCTGGGGAGTTTGATTCCCTGGGAGGGCACGAGAGGAGAAGACATGATGAGATGGATCTGGAGCAAGAGGATATGGAGGGTTTATATAGAAGGAGGTTGCAAAAGTTGGCGCAGTGCGTGGGCCAGAAAATATTTGTGCCAGATTTGAGAATATTTTTTCGCGGTGCGTGCCGTCTGCATGTGGCGGACCCTGATGGTTCGGTGCATGCAAACTAGTCGAGCGTAGCGAGACTAGTGAGCTGGGCTAGCTGGACTAGCTGGACTAGTCAGACTAGAGCGGGTATTATAGGACACCTGGTTTGCTATAGTCCGGTTATTCCAGCTAGTCTAGCTCTATTCCAGCTCACTAGTCTCGCTACGCTCGACTAGTTCGCTCGACTAGTTCGCTCGCGCAATATTCCAGTTCCGGGTCAATTAAGGTTCTAAAAAATAAAATAAAATATAATACCAATAGGAAAATACCAATATCAATATCGGGTGAACATCAGGTTACAAAAGGCCCGATACTAATAAAAAATATGCATTAAAAAATATCCTCCAATTTTTCCTCCAATTTCCCTCGCTTTACTAAAGCTGAAAAAATATCTCTGCACAATAAACACTCTTTGTTTCCCGGCAACCCATGGATGATCATGAAACGGGCTGTGAAATGTCCATATCTATACGCCATCGTCTATCTACTATCGACCTCTCTCCTCTATCTACCTTTCTCCTCTTAGCCGGACTACAGCGTTGAGGAGGAGCGAGCCCTGTGGATTTAAGGTTTGGTCAAACACGACTTGAAGGGTATTGTCAGGAATTATCATATGCGAAGAAGCGCTAAAAATAGCCATTCTAGATTTTACAAGATGGTAGTAATAGTATTATACGAGACAAAGGCCTAAACTCCTTAGAATCTTCACCGAAGAAAACAAAAAGGCCCGAACTGCAATAGTATGAAAAGACCAGAACACCATAGAAAAGACCCGAACTTCACCATAGAAAACGCCCCAACTCCAACGTATTAGAAAAGGCCCGAACTTCAACGTAAGAAAAAGCCCGGACTCCATAGTATCCGAGCTTCACCGTAGGCATCTCGAAACCATCGTGTATCTATACTTAATCTGTGGTGGGGTTATTACATGCATGCTTGATTAAAAATACGCAATCCAACCATGTTTTAGAAGCTTATGTTGTTCCATTCTTTGTTCCATCTTCTATTTTGTCTTTGTTACGTTTCTTCTCTTTGCTACGTTTGTCTTTGTTACGCTTCTCTTTGTTTCTTCTCTTTGTTTCTTTGCTCCTTCTCTCTTTCTTCACAAAACCACTTCTGGCCTGATTCCAGAGATCCATACTTCATAACCTAACCATGCTAATCTTGGAATGCGTCCGGATTTCCTTCATACTTACATACTAGTAGCAAGGTAACATATAACATATAGCAATGACCATGATATAGTAGAATATTAAGTATACTACTTATTGAGTATATTAAGTATTATGTATATTAAGTATATTAGGTATTATGTATATTAAGTATTATGTATATTAAGAATTATGTATACTATGTATACTTAATATACTTAATATGCATCTCTTTTATCCTCCATATCATACAGATACTTAGGGATCCATCAATTTCCAAGTGCAAAGTTTAAACGGATTTTTTGTTTCTACAATGTTTTGTTATTTAACTTTGTTTTAACTTTGGTAACTTTGTTATTTAAACTTTTAGCTTTTTCTTATTTCCCTTTTCTTGCATACTAAGATAAGATCTCTCTCATGTACCCATTATGTTTTGATTGATTGTTTATTTTTGGGTTATTTTTGGTCAATTCATTGGATTTAGGGATTTTGCACCCAACTTATAAAACAAAAGGATTCTTTCAGAAAAGGAAACAGGAAGAAAATTAATATATGTTATATGTATATGTTTTATGTTTTATGTTTTTTTTATGTTTAACAAACACTGCTATTAGACGATAGCTAAAGCAAGAGTCCACCTTGTGATTTTCAACGTGGTTGATAAACTTGTTATCCTAAAAGGTTAAAGTCTATCAGGTACATGTTACCGGTATTTCACCTAGAAATCTCACGTATACTCCACCTTCTGTAATTATGTAACCTCCTCCAGGCACAACGGGTTATCCATAAACCATGACTCTCAATTTCACCAAGAAAACCCAATTTCAAGGCTTTTTCTTTATCTTCTATCTTCTTGACAATCGCTCCTAATTAGGCAATTCCCTGGTTATCGAGATAAACACGATAAGTATTATCTTATTATGAAACAAAGATCATACCACCTTCCTATGGTTATTCCCGATGTATAAGGCACACTCTTTCTATTATTTAACCAGTAATCTCAAGAAAGTAGATCTGATAGAATCAGAAGTTATTGAAAATGTTAGGAAGTATACGAAGTATACTTCGTATTTATTTCGTATTTATTTCCTATGCTTCCTATACTTCCTATGCTTCCTATACTTCTTATACTTCTTATACTTCCTTTCTTGCTATTTCTTTTTATAGAAATATTGCTGTATCATAGTTTAACTTCTTTTATACAATACATTCAGTATATAAAGATACTTAGGAAATTCACTCAATAAATTTACTTTACTACTATAAATACGACTACTATAAAGACTTTACTACTATACTACTACTCTCATTAACCATTAGACAAGCTATATAGTTCGTATTCTTCTTTTATTACTTTGAAAAAGCCTCAGTTCATCTACAACTTTAATCTCTTCTCTTATCCATTTAAGCCTCGTTCAGAAAAGTGGTTTATTTTTTGCAATCGCTATTATATTTTGTTTTTGTGTCGCTTTGTATTTTGCAGCCAAAGAAAACTACAACTACAAGCTACGAGCGGAGCGAGTAGTGAGTAGCTCTTAATGACTATCAAGTAGCTCTCTATAAATAGCTCTCTGTATGTAGCTTTTGTATGTTTCTCTTTGTATGTTGTTCATTGTGAGTACCTTCTTTCTTCTATTATTCAAGTCTTATCAATTGCCTAAGAAAGGAATAGAGGAACATAAATGAAAAAAATAGAATAAATGAAAGTAACAGAAACAAATAGGACATAAACAAATAGAGCAGAACTACTTACTACGCTCGTAGCTCTTTTAAAAGACAATAATGTGATTTTTAGTAGCTAGTTGTATAGTATAGAATATGAATAGTCATAGTGTTCTTATATTACATATATACTAATTATATTAGCAGTTACAATACTAGTTATCTTAGTAGTATCTGAAAGATTTTAAAGTATTAAATATACTAGACGATTTATAGAATCTGAATATGATAAGGTTTTTTTTATCATTTTTTACAAATTATGTCAAATTTTTCATTTTTAGATTTATTGGAAGAGATGATGTTTACACATGATATGTTAAGGGCGTATTAGTTCAAAGTTTTGCTTTCTTGGATACATTAAAGATTCATTAATTCTATTGCTTTCCTTCGAATTTCTTTCTTTTCTTTTCCTTAACTCTTTTATATTTTGGGACTAGAGGTTCCCATGTTATTCTCTGTATGATGGATTCAACATTAAGATGTGTAAGTGTTACTCAGAGAGAATAAGAAGGAGTTAAGAAATACTATAAGAAGTAGTTAAGATAATAATTAAGATTCCTACAATATAATACTTACAATATATAGGCAGAAAAAAGCGCTAACAAAGAGAAGAGGTGATACTTACAAAAGGTAAGATATGTAGAAAGAGAAGGAGGAAGAGTTAAGTGATAAGTCCTACTCCAACTATCCAGCTACTCCAGCTGCTCCAGCTACTCCAGCTACTCACAAGCTATTCGCTTCGCTCATAGCTTGCTGCTAGCACCTCGACTTCCCAATCCGGAAATAACTCGCATTATCCCCTCCATCACTAAACTTATTTTTCCAACCAATCAATTTCAAAGAAAATCAAATAAAAAAGAAAACGACAAGAATGACCGAAGCATACGTATTTCCAGCTATTCGTAAGTACAAACAAGCAGAAGAGAGATGATAGAAGCCGTTCAAGAGATAGATGGATTGAAGGTGAAGGTTTATTGAAGGTATAAGGTGTACAGGTGTACAGGTAAACAAGGTACAATGTATAAGGTATATTGATGTTATTCTTCAATATAGTTTGATTGAAGATACATTTCATATATCAAGAATGAGTTATCTTTTAATATCAAGTTAACGAGTTTTCATTGAATATTAATGAGTTCTCATATCAAGATAAATGTTCATCAAGATAAATGTTCATCAAGATAAATTGAGATATTCATATCAAGTGATTCTTTGATTTTAATATCAAGTTAAAAAGAGTCAATTGTGATGTATCATTTGATGTGTCATTACCAAACAGAATACAGAATACCTCATAAACCTTCGGTTTATGAGATTAACCCCATATCTTCATAAGCCTTATCTTCATAAACCTCATTTCATAAACCTCCGGTTTACTCTGTTAACCTCATCTTCATAAACCTCATCTTTATAAACCTTCGGTTTATTCAGATCTTCGGTTTATTCAGATCTTCGGTTTATTCAGACTTACTAACCTTCAGCTTCCCAACAAGAATTGGATGACAACAAGATCCCTTTCCATAGCAGAGACAAGTGTGCTGCTCACATGATCTCCTACTACCAGTGTCTTGATAAGGGTACTTCTTATTGTGCCAGCACCAAGGATGAATTCTACAAGTGTCAATACATTGCTTTGAAGGAAAGACTTTCGAGGTAAACGAGCAAATACGAGCAAATACGAGCGTAGCGAGTATTTCAGAGTATTTGTATTTATAATGGTATCATATATCACATCGAGTACATTTCTCCACAAGACTTGTACATTGTATATCTTTGTATTTAGCACATAGAAATTGTATTTTACAGCATAAAAGAACTAACCATGTAATAAGTGATATATTCATGTTCATTTCTAGTAATGTAGATATATACGATTAAACTAGTTTTCCTTGGCTAACCAATAATCCAGCCTATGTACCTTATAACTGGTACAAACATAGTAAATAACCAGTTAAATAGAACTACGTCTGTAAACCAACGCTACTAATAAACATAACCAGATGATCTTAAGAAAGAAAACGTATATATGCTGGTTCTACTAAGTATCTTAATAGAGTTAAGAGTTACCATATAAGTGTTAAGAGTTAAGTATTAAGTGTTAAGTGTTTAGTGTTAAGTATTAAGTGTTTAGTGTTTAGTATTGTTTAGTGTTTAGTATTAAGTGTTTAATGTTAAGTATGCTAAGAGTGTGTTAAGTGTTAGGTATATTACTAGAGTTTTCATGAAATCATTTGCTTAAATCTTGAGACATGAGCCATTGGATATGTTTACCAGATTGATCTTACTGATTTAGATTCAATATTAGATTCAATATTAGATTCAATATTAGATTCATTATTAGATTTATTACTGGATCGTTATAATGTTTCGGAAATGTGTCTCGGAAATGTCAATAAAAAAAACACATACTAATAGAATATACAATATACAAAGTACAAAGTACACAGCATACAAAGTACACAGCATACACAGTACACATCATACAGCATAACTACACACACAACATACATACAACACACACACAACATACATCCAACACACAACATACAGACTACATCTACTCAGCCTAAGTCATGATCTCTCATCTCTTCATCTCATCTCTTCATCTCTTCTCTCTCTTTATTTTGGCGTGCATACTTTACAGAAGGCATTTGTGGAAATCCTAACCATGCATATCTCTCATGCACGTTTAGGGTTTTATGGCGCAGTATTTTTTCCAGAGCAATTTGTTACAGATTGGAGGATGAGTTTAGGAATGGGGTCACGATATTGAGATTAGGTTCCGATCAAGTGGATGCAGAGCAGTTGCACACTAGATGCAGAGCTTCATGCAGAGTGTATTTGCCTTCCCAACAAAAGAAAAGCCGTAGGCTTTTCCACGGCGTCTTTTCTTCGTGTAGCGAACATTTGCGCTCCAAAACTCTCTTAAACTAGCCATGATTTGAAATATCTCTTCTGGTTATGGTACGTGCAGGTTCTGGCTATTCCGTGGGTATTGTATGCTCTTAATCTTGATTGCCTTGATTGCCTTGATTGCCTTGATTTCCTTGATTTTGATGTTTCTTGATTTTCCTTGATTTTGGTTTTCCTTGATTTTGGTTTTCCTTGATTTTGATTTTGATTTTGATTTTGATAAGAGCTAATTTTAGTTCCATTCAGTTCTATATTTTACTGACAATTTCCTTTTCTGATGTTTTTGGTTTGTTCAGTTATCCTGCCAATCAGATTGTACTAATTGCATATTACTGTTCAATCCCCTCACGTTATACTCGAGATTTTAATATCCAACAATTCCTTATCACGAATTTCTCCTTATCATGAATTTCCAAAACTAGCTAATTTTGGTCATATACACTTGAAGTAATTTGAAATTCAAATACTGTGGCTTCATAAACTCCTGTTAATAGTGATAATCATGAATGTTACATAAGACAAAAGGATAAGGAAATGATAAGGAAATGATTAGGAACTGTATTAGGAAATGATTAGGAATTGTATACTAGTTTATCAGTGAGACTCGTTTATTTCACAATTTTAGAATATGAATTGTTCATGACTCTACTGGTATATTTTCTATATAAAGTGTAGTAGAACATAAAGAATAGTGAATAGCTACTAGAAAACTAGAAACTAGAAAACTAGAAAACTACTATAAAGCTACACACGCTATTTGCTTTGGTCATAGCATGCTCATAGCATGCTCATAGCTTCTCATAGCTTCTCATAGCTTCTCATAGCTTTCTTTCTCGCATTTTGCACCCAAACATTTCTTTTAATTTTGCAGCTTTTCTTTTGCATTTTTTACCAAAGAGGAAATTGCAAAAAATTAAGAGAATACGTTGACATTCAAATACGAACAGGTTAATAACGAACTTATGGGTAAATAAAATAATTTACATATAATACTTACATACACAACTTACATACAACTTACATACAACCTACATATACAAACAACATATACTATATTATTTCGATCTGGTTAACTTTAAATCTTTAAACGTATTGTTCATCTGAAACACACCAAGAACAAATATTCCCCTTGTTTATGCAACTCACGGAACAGTTTTGGAAAACACAATGCCCCGGAGCGCTGCGTACATTTGGTGCATTTTAACGGAGGTCTTCTAGAAATACTCAATTTGAAATTACGTTAATTATTTGCGTTTGGTGAACTTGGCGTTGGAATGAAATTTGCTGAGTTATCGAGTTCTTTCTAGACTCTTTTATGTTTTACATTACTCATCTCTGATAGTTTTGTATAAAGATAAAAAGATAGCTTGGATATATACTTAGAGCATATAGAACTTTCCTCAGAGCAAATCTATACCTATTCCTATCATTGACTTTCCTCTTACTTTCCTCTTACTTTCCTCGTAACTAACTCTCCTCTTACTTTCCTCTTAACTTTGCAGCTTATATTCTTTAATCCTCGTTTACTAGTTAAGATGAAAAATGAAAATAGGTACACTTCAATACCCAAAAACTATTCAAACTTCATAGATCCTGTATCAGCTCTCAGACCCGTGCAGCTTCTATTTCCTCTATTTCCTCTATCTCCTCTCTTTCTTCTATTTCTTCTGTTTCTTCTGTTTCCTTATCATACTACATCAATAGTGATTTCAAAAAGACCCGAACTTCAGATAATTCAATTTTTTTTTTGTCATTTTGCAATTTCTCACGTGACTTTATATTGTTAATGAGTTTACTAGTATCTATTCAGCACATCTTCAGTTTATTGTACTCACCATTTTACTTTGAATATTGTATGGTTAGTAGCTTTTATCATATGATGATTATTGATTGTCTTATAAGTCAACTGTCACTTGAAGTTCTCACTAAATATTCGCACTCAATCTCACTAAACTCATTTTCTCACTAACTCGCACTCATTTCTCTAATCTTTTCATTCAATTTCTCACTAAACTTTCGCAGTAGCCTTATTTTCTCTCACTAAATTTATACTCGCTCCAATTTCTCTCACTAACTGGCACTCACTACGTTCGTGCTCACTTCAATTTCTCTCGCTAACTCTCGCTAACTCGCACTCACTACGTTCGTGCTCGTTGCTGGTGCTCATTTGCTCGCGCTTATTACATTTTTTAATCACACCCTCATTGGCCAATACAACAACAACCAAGATGACCGTAACTGAGTTCCCACCACTCCGTATGTATCCATCCACTTGTCCCCTCCATCTGTTTACTAACCCCTCTAGTCTCCGAAGACGACTTGCAAAAATACAGAGTGCCTTTGCGTTGGAGAGATAGATGTGCCTCGTACTATGCGCTCTTCCACACCTGTCTTATTAGACAGAGCGCCAACTCGTCGGTTGACTGTAAGCTCGACAAGCACTCGTGGGAAGAATGCCAGAACTTGGACTACCTCAGAAGAAAGGAAGAGTTGGCTGCCGTTAAGGAGGCCAGAAGAGCAGAAAAGGCTGCTGAAAATTAGACACTTTGCGATGATGCTTGCAATTGCGAGAAACTTTACCCTGCAATTGCTATATCAATGTGTATCGACAAGGAATGAGATGCTTTTCTTATGTTAAGCCGAGTTGTGAGGTTTAATCATCAGTCTGCTGGTGCTTATAGCATGTTAATAGAGGAAGATATGAAAGAATATGTGAATGTAGAGATCACTAGGCTATGAGAGAAGAGAATAGCTTGTGAGTAAGTATTCTTTATGTACATGAATATCTACATATGAATACATATGTATTTCATGAAATGAAGATTCGATCTTATATAAACACGTTCGGGTTAAAAGTCATAAAAGATTAAAAGTCATAATAAGCTAAGAGTCACATGATCAGGTTAAAAGTCTAGTAGAAAGATACCATGTATAGATTAGAAGGTACCATGTAATTGTTGAATTGATGAATAGATATTTTCAAAGTTTACATGTTGAGCATTCTCTTGAACTGTATTTTGTTATTTTATTAATTTGCAGCTACTAATGTTACAGGTTTTAGATCGAGTGGATCGGATAAATAGTAGAAAGAGTGATCTTGGTCTCTTTATATTAGATGTAACCGGAAAGACTAATGGACAAGTTATATCAAAAAGAAGTTAAGCTTGACAATTGTAATATATTAGTAATATCGTCTATTTCAATATTACTATACCACGAGTCAACTATTTTTGGAATTGTGACCATATAATTAGTAAAGTTTTGTATACAAGTTAAGTTATTTGTGTTTTCATTTGCCTCAGGTCCATTATAAGTGAAATGAATAGATTCCGAATAAGCAGTTAATATTGAGTGACAATCCTCATTTCTATTACTTGATTTTATCTTAAAGCATACACGGGGGCATTTCTAGGGGTATCTTTAAATAGATAAGAGAGATAATGCAATAACTTTCATGGTACGTTTCAAGTTGGAATTGTATCAGTTACTTTATTTATAGTCTTACTTTTTATTTAGTCTTCTTTTTATTTAGTCTTCTCATTCAGTCTTTATACATTTTCTTACTTTCATATCTTACTGGAAATATATACCATGTTGATTTCAAGAGGCCAATGAAAAATGTCCAAAGTATAGTCATTTGACTTAATTCATAGACCAAGTATGAACTCTTGTAGCTAGTCTCTTCGCTCGTAGCTACTCTTCATAAGATCGAATTTTTTTTGCTTATCTTTTTTTTATGGCTGCAAAATTAATTTACCATAATATAAAGTACTCTATCTAAAAAGTACTGTATCTAAAAGTAAACTGGTTTGTAGCAAAAGATCCCATCAAGGATATTTGAATTCATCAAGTATGTATTGTAGAGGGTAATGTATCCTTCCTCTGGTTTCAAGCGGGACTATGTCTTGTTTTTACATATTTGGTATAATTAAAGCTATTCTAGCATGAAAAGAGAACTTGCGCTGATTCAAAGTTGTATCTTCTTCTTTGGTTAGTTTGGGTTTTGTAATTTTTGTAATTTTTAACTTTTGTATTTTTTGTAATTTTTTCATTTTTTCATTTTTCATTTTTCATTTTTTTATTTTGTAATTTTTTCAGTTTTTTTATAAAGTTTGTATTATATTATATTTTTGTAATTTTTTTAAGTTTTAAACCTAATTCAAAACCACTTAGCAGATACTACATAACTTCACCTACAAAGCAAACAGAATTACAAATACAATAGAAATACATAGATCGGTTTCAATTAGACTAGACAATTTCAACCCTCTAATCACGCCAATCAAAAAAAAAGGGCCTAGGCCCAAACCTGCAAGCGCTCAAAGAAGTCCATTCTCTTGCCCTTGCCGACGTTGGAGGCAACATGCTGTCTGATCTCGTCCACCATCCCGGGGTGTCCACACGAGACAAAGGCCACTGAGGCGCCCGGCCCGTCGAGCTCGTCACGCACCATGGTCTGCACGTTGGGTCTTCCGTGGACAAAGAGAATGTGCTTGAAGTAGGCGTGGATGCTGCCGTATCTGCTGGACTCCTCGAGTGTCATGTTGGAGCGGATCTGCGAAGGCAAGTCCGACTTGTTCAGCGATTGCGAGTTGCTGGTACCCTGCGACGACAGGTCGCTGTCGGACTTGTGATTCTCGATCTGGATGTCGTCGGCACGGAGGAAGTCCTTTTCCAGGAGCACCTCACTGTCCGAATCTGCTCTAGACTTGGCCAGACCGGCGTCGCTGAACACAAACTCGTTATCCTCCATCCCGTTGTCTTCTTCTTCTCCGGCTTTTTCAATCTTCTCGTTGTTATCGCCAACTAATCCGGCCACAAAACCTTGTAACTTTTCAGCGGGACGAGTCACGTAAACCTCGGTGTTTATGCCCATTCCCTTCAAGAGCCCAAGCTCTTCGTGGAACCAGTTGAGCAAGTTGTAGTCTCTGATAACCCAGATCAACTTACGGTTTTGAGCACTGTTCTTACTATTTGCAGCCAAGCGGTAAACCTCGGAGTAGATTCCGGGGATCCCGTTCCCCCCAGCGAGGAAAACGGCAGAGTGGTAGTGGCGAACGGTTTTGGCTTCAAGCCCGCCTCCATAGGGGCCCTCGATTCCGACTCTAACCGACTTGACGTTACCGGGGAGTTGGGCAAGTTCCTTCTGCAAGGTGAGCGTGATACCGGTTTTAACCTTGATGTAGAAATTGATCTGGTTGGGCAAGGTGAGGAACGAGAAGGGGTGTGACTGCATGAAACGCAGGCCCTGGAGGAAGTACACGAAGGCAAACTCTCCGTGCTGTGTCCACCATCTAGGAGCAGCCACTTGCATCTTGAGAACGTCTCCGTTAATCAAAGTAACCGAAGCATCGGGGAAACCAAAGAGAAGAACACGGCCCAAACGCATAGCACGGTCAAATGCCCACACGGCGACTGCAGCGTACATAAACGGAGCAAACCCAATCTTGTTCACGTGTTTCCAGGCCCCGAGCACGAACGCAGCAGCAAGAAGAATGTGCATGGTCAAAAATGCCTCGTAGTAGTTTCTTCTGAGGTATAAGAAGGAGTGGGCAAAGAGAAGCCCGGCAGCAGTGGTTCCGACAATCCCCCAGATGACGAAAGGAGTGGAGGCAGACTTTTTATAATCTGGGAACAGGATGGAGTAGAAAAGGCCGTGCAAGATGACCATAATCACAAACATGCGTGCATTGTACTTGTGGAAGGTGACAAACGTGGAGTACTTGATCCCCGTGATCCACTGGAGAAAGTTGTTTCTACCGGCAAAGAGAATAAGCAAGGGGATGTTCATCGTGGCCATCACACCACAACGGAGTGCAATGTATCTCTGGATGGCAATCCGACTGGTGGGGAAGAACACGTCTCCGGGAACATAGTAAAGGCCTTCGAAAGTAAAGGCCACGCAAAGGACGGTGAAAATAACCAAGATGAGAGTCTCGAGTCTCGAGGGAACCAACATCTGGAAGAAGGGTGCGCTCTTGAGCTTGATTTCCAGCTGTTTGCTGGTGTGAATGGCGGGAGCAACCACATGTTTCCTTGCCATCTCAATGGCTGCAAAACTTGGTTGGCGCACGAACGTCAGAGGAGCCAAAACCTGCAACCACTTGCAGGTTGCAAACAGGGCCATGATGAGGAACCAGAAGGCCATCAAGGCAAATGCGTAGCGGGATCCCTTGTCGATGTTACCGTTGAGAAGATCAAAGGTGCGGTAGACACTGTAGGTGGCCTTTTTATCGAGTTTCACTGGTTTGTTCAACACACCCTTGGTCATACTGGAATTGATCGAAGCAAGGTCGATCCCTGCTTGCTTGTAGAGGTTGATTCCCTGGAGAAAGTCCTTGGAAGTAAGCGTGGCGTTGTAGTTTCCAGCACAGTAGTTGATGGAGTAGTCCACGGCGGGTTGGTTGAAGGAAGATAACGAGTCAAGGCACCCGGCCAAGGTTGCAACACCCACTTTGGAAGTACACATACAAGCTGCAGGCATACCGTCACACAACTTGGCCTTGATCATGCCGATTTGAAACGAACATGCTAGATACACGTTTTGTTCTTTGCTGTGGAACGAGAAGGGCACCTCCTCGGCAGCTACTATGGTGATGAGAAAAAGTAGGAAGAATGAGGCGAACTTCATTTTAGCCTATGGATGATTTGTTTATGGAAAGATTAGTATCGGTGTATGGGTATTTGAATATCTTTTGGTGGAAATAGATTTGTCCCGTTCTCAGCTAATACACTTTTCAGTTGCACGTAGTAATGCGGATTAAGGTATTTAAGCGTATGGGTCTGGTGTGTATTTTATTGGTTACGAGGAATCACTAGGTGTTGTCTCTCTAGCTCTTGTCTCACTAGGTCGTGTATCACTAGATCAGTTATAATTCACCAATTACACCTATAAGTATACTAACTATAAACTACAAATTTCAAAAGCAAGACTTTGCATCCTTTTTATTCAGCTCAGGCACCCCGTCTACGTACCCGTTCATGTTGCTCCCAGGCTTTTGTTTGCACTCTGATGAAACATTCAATAGTGAAAACGGCCACAATACACCACCAAAACAACCGAAGCACGTCCGGCTATGTTACTGCTACAACCGATATTGTGTCGTAATCTGCGAAAACACAAACAACACCGTGTCTATGGGGAGGGCATGACACGATCCGGGGTTTGTGGTGTCTCACTTACACGGTAATTGAATGAAGCATGTATTGGCAAAGACAATGGAAGAGAAAAAATTCGGACAAGAAAACGGATCAATTTTGCACCCAAAAAAGAGAGAGAAAACTGAGAAGAGAAGGTTTATGGAAGATTTAAGGAATGTTTCTTCGGCTCGGGTCATTTGGTGGTCTGGGTGGCTCTTACATAGCTAGTGTTTTAATCATGTATAAGCTCTAATATGTCTAGTTAAGTTTCAAATCTGTGTATCTATTCTGCTTCGATAGAGGCTTGTTTCTACAGATCAGGCGTATAAGCCCGCCTCCTAACCGAGAGCAGAATGGCTTTGAAAGAGCAAATTTTAATAGATAAGATGGGATAAAGTTGCTGCGATTTATTGTTTTCTGACTTGTGCCTGGAAAATTAGTCAGGAATTCCCACCAGGGTATGTGTTATTGGTGCAGAGAGAGAATGCTGCCAAGAAATGCAACAATAGAAGAGAAGGAGTTTGAAACAATAACTGGTAGGGATTTAAAGGCGTTGACGCCCTTCAGGCAATACGAGAGCACACATGTACCATGAGGGACCGATCTCTTGCTCAAGTCCAAGTTGGACCGAAATCTCTTTCAATTTCATGCCAAATAATTTTCCAAATTTCGCAGATCGTAATACAATCGATTGGAATGGGTAAAACCAGCAAAAAGAATAACAAACAAACAAAGACCGTTTTTTAGTGAACATCTTCAGCTTCTCTGCCCTATCATTGATCCAGCATTGGCCATGGATGGGTTTAGTGTTCCATATGGAAAAAGAACGACTTCATCGTCAGCATTCTTCCATTTGCAGCCTATTCGTCTATTGCTAATCGCCGTGGCCCTTTTTCACACATTCTTCGTATAGAAGCCGGCTATTGGAGTTCTGTGCTGCTTTGCAGGGTAGAATTAGTAATATGACCACGCCTACCCAGCAATATGCACCTGTAATGTGTGTTTCCAATTCTTTTGTGTCGTGACCGCTTGTCTAGACACCGAAGAACAATAAAGGAACAATTAAAGAACAGTTGAGTACAATTCCACTGAGGAGCATGTAGTCCCTGTAGAGATGCATAAGAAGTTATCGGAAGGAAATTCTATATATCTTCAAGTATTCCGAAGCAAAATGTTCCTAAAATAATCAAAGTAGATCCAATAACGAAAATCTACAGATGGGCTGAATTTAAAACTGGTACTGCCTCATGTACAACTAAAGCCTACTGGCATGAAGCTTCATTGTTGACAGCGATGTGAGGTGTGCATGGCTGTGTTATCATGTCAACATGTGATCTCTAGAGTAGTTGAAACTCAGGTTACGAGGGACTTCCTGTCAAGTTCTGTGTACTGCAAATATCAAAACAACCTTTTAAATGGAGCCTGTGTTGGTTCTGTGTAGTCTTTCCAATACAAACCTACAATAATGCTTATTTGCTTATAGTGGCTTTTTGTAAAATGACGAGAGAAGAGGTTTTGAGCAGGGATGGATTACTACTCTGGCTACCAGTCCTTTTAACTTCTCATATAATAATCAACAGTTTCATCATATTTTTACGATCGTAGATCATCTCAGATTTGTATCCGTTACTAATCCCTATATCTAACCTACAACTATTATCTCAACCAATTCCAATTCTCCTATCATATCTTCATGTGCATTCTACTCAGTAAAGGATGAAGTTAATTCTGAAATCAGAATTGAATAATAATCATACAAACCAAGAAAATGTACTAGCTCATACAAAAGAATGATTTATTCAGAATTTGCTATAACAACTAGTTCAGTATTTCTGATAGTTATTGATGCCAAGTTTACTCTTGAATTTCCTGACTTCAACTATCATTAACCAAAAATCCTTGTAAACTCATCCACCCTTGTTTCTGCTTTCTATGAAAAATTATTGCACATTTCATTAAAATTAAAATTGGGTGCAAAAAATTGAGTTAAAAATCTTGAAATCTCGAAATGATAAGATATGAACGGATAATTCGAAGTTTAGTACCTTAATTATTTTTGATTTTGTATTCATACATTAAGGTTTTCTGGGTCATACGAAATGAATTTACACGATAAGTGACAAGTTCGTTCCTTTGGTTTCTGATAACTGGTGGCTTTAAATCGTCGTATTGCAACAATGAGATCTGCAGTTGGGTGCCCTGTAAGACTAATGCAAGGGTTTACTTGATAAAATAGAAACTATTCCCGAAACTGATTAGTACAGGCTACCATCAATTTGTAGTCGTATCTTGACAATTGGACTTGGTCATATTTGCTGAATATAGTGTCATAACACAAAACAGGGATTTTATGGTTTTACTAGCCAAATGGATTGAGGGCTATCTAGTTTTTATAGATATATTTCTAATTGATACTGAAAGTAGGTAAATAAATGACCCGAGCAGTTTATTCACCGCTTTTACTTATTATTTACCTCAAGTATTCACACTGGAAATTAATTTTCAACAGAGTTGATCCTGAAAAAGTTCAAAGTAGATAGTGGTGAAGTCTTCATACTTTTATTTCCGGTTCTACAGTCATATTACTCCGGGAACTAGAAATATTCACACCACTGGAAATTAGTTTTCAACCAAGTACAGTCACTTTTAATTCATATCTAGCACCTATATTCATATCACAAGAAATATATTCAAACCAAGCAGCGAATAGCACTTCCTTTTAAACTACTGCTTGAATAATGTTAGGATCCTGGCCTATACTAGGTGGTTCTATACTTTACTTGTAACTGAGTCATCACTCTATGTTAGTTTGTACTGTTAGGGTTGAGAACACTTATGGTTCCGCGGGTATTGCTATACCTTCCTAGAAAGGATATATCACACCCACTTAACCACTTCATGTGATTTGGATATGATATGGACCGAGGTTCTACTTCCCCACTCCAGAAGTGTATAAGTACGTACTCTATTCCTCTTTATGTATTCCTATTTAGTTAATCAATTAGTTACTTATAAAACGATGCCTAAACATCAACACGCTAAGAAGCCTAACAAATAATTATTTTTAATGTTAAGTCCATATCAATTGGCTGCAAAATTAACTTGCCATGGTGTATTTCTAGTACCCGGTATGAATAAAAAGTAAAAGGGCTGTACGATTTATTTACAGATTTTAAGATTTATCAAACTCCTGGTTGAAAAATATCATGGTAAATCCACGGTATGAATAAAAAGTCAACTATTAACAGTAAAAAAAAGCAGTATGAAATGGTTCAGTAAATTATTGGGTGCAAAAACGAACAAATGCCACAAGAATTATCATGAATAATATTATCATTCATGTGAGACACAGAAACTACCTTCCACCTTATATAACCTGTATAACCATACCTTCTCACCTTCTGTAACCTGTATAACCATACATTCTCACCTTCACACCTTCAATAACCTTACCTTCACCACACGTGACCCACATAAAACACCCCAACTTCAATTTGGGTCCAGATCCAAGGCATCTCCATTATAAACACGAAATTGGACGTATCTTGACAAGTACAGCTGCTCGTGCTATGAACTAAACGCCCAAACACAATTACAAGGTCATTATGTCGTTAGTTGGCTATTCAAGCGGTTCGGAAACAGAACCTGAGAAAGAGTCGGTAGGGAATGGAGACGGTTTGCTGAATGGAGTGAAACGGGCAAGAACACAAGCTCGAGAATTGAAGAGAAAGCGGGCAAAAGGGCCATGGGGAGGGTATGAAGAGGAAGATGAAAATGGAGATAAAGAAAATGAAGATAAAGATAAAGATGAAAATGAAAGTCAAGATGAAAATGAAAATGGCGAAAATGGTGAAAATGAAGATGAAGAAAATGAAACTGGCGATCCAGACGACGACTCCCCACCCACTTCACTTGTTCCCTCTCATACTTTCCAGGAAACCGCCCAATATACACCCAAAACCTTCACATCCTCTCCTTCTACAACCTCTCCAATCAACAAACTAGCGCTCTTTCCGAAAACACACCATCTTGTTCTCTCGTGTGGCGACGGGATCTCGCTCTGGGACACTTATACCCACGAGAAACTCCGCAGCTACCACGGCCACAATAAACCGGTCAAGGACGTGGCGTTCAGCCCCGACGGGAAGACCTTTGTCAGCTGTGGCTACGACCGCATGCTCTTCCTTTGGGACACGCTGACGGGCCGCAAACTCGCCCTGGTGGTGCTCCCCAGCATCCCGGGCTGCGTGCAGTTCCACCCGCTGCTCCCCGAGTTCCTCGTGGGTCTCTCCAACAACAATATCGAGCACTACGGCTGTGACGGCGTGCTCCGCCAGCGGTACACACACCACTTGGGCGGGATCACGTCGTTGACAATCGTGGACACGCGGTTCATGCTGACGGCCGAGGACCGCTCGGTCCGGGTCTGGGACTGGGGCATCGATATCCCGGCCAAGGTGATTCTGGACCCGCAGCAGCACGCGATGCCTGCGGCCGCGGTGCATCCGGACGGAGGCAGTATCGCGTTGCAGTGTATGGATAACACGGTGCAGGTGGTACAGGGCAGCGGCAAGTACCGGTTCAAGAAACGAGTGTTCAAGGGCCACCAGGTGACCGGGTATGGGGTCCAGGTTGCGTTTCTGCCGGATGGGAGGACATTGGTCAGTGGAGACATGCACGGGTTTGTTGTTTTCTGGGACTGGAAGAGCGGGAAAGTGGTTCGGAGGGTCAAGGTTAGCGATCGCGTCATTGGGTGTGTTGTTTGGGGCTGGAATGGCGTTATAGTTGGTGGATTGTCGGGGGTTATTCACTGGGGGGAGTGAGATACAAAAGATACAACGAATTCACATTAATAGATTGCATGAACAATAAAATACGTTTTATCACTTCACAGATTGGTAAGACTTATGGAATTGTTAAAAAAATTACAGATCAATCTGCTTCACTTATACTATCACACAGTTTCTCAACATAACCAATTGATAGTACTTATTAGTCATTTGACTTTAAATTTATATCAAGAAATATCATGTTGAGCTATGTTTAAGATTATTCTTGATGTTTGAAGTCCTGAATCAACCATGGTATGAATGTAATGACTATCACAAGAAATCAAACTTGTTAGACTAAATAGACGATTTACGAGATAAAGATGAAGGGTTAATGGTATACATATATAGGTGATATTTTATTATAACAGTGTTCTTTTCCATTATCGGAATAAATTGAACACGGAGTGATATCTGTTAAAATAGTTCAATAATATTCATTGATATATAAAATATAAGTAGGTGTAGATACCAGGAAAAGTTGTGAATTTACTGATTTCTCTTTTAAGCTCGGTCTATCACTTATTATCTTCTGAGATTGGTGATTTTGCAGCCAAATTGGAATTTAATAAAGTGTTTTTCTCATTGTTGCAGTTTTAGATTTGGTTAAATTTAATGATTTGTGCTGATTCGTCAATTAGAAGGTTTCAGATGATATAACGACTATAATCCATTCATACTCTTTATCTGTTTCTTCCTTATTTCTCAGATATCTCTTGAACCGTAGGAAACAGAAATATGTAACGTTTCAGTTCATCAGAATTAAACACCCTGGGTCGAAATCGCGTTTACTAGGGTTACCGTTGTCATCTAGCTAAACCGATTCCTGGTTATTGCGGTTACGTTTAGTATATAGTACGTGACATCTTCATTCTAGAAATGGCCAAGAATGTATAGTAGAAATAATGACTATAATAGAAATAATGACAAGTGAAATATATGTCATTTTTTATTTCCTTCAGCCATAGTAATCTTTCCAGGTCAACTACCAACTAACAAAAGTACTATAGTATAAAATGCACTAGTCTATATATATTACACGCGAGTCCTCACATAACCACACACTTGCTGTGTTTCCTAGAATGTCCAGCATCCTTGAGAGTCACGGACGTCCGAGCCTTTTCGGGCCTGGCCCGCTTGCTGGAGCTTTTGCGAGAGAGCCTCTTTGCTCTCTTGTCACTCTTTTCCGTATGCTCCGGTATCTTGTCCGCCTTAAATTCAAGCGCAGGGCTCGTTTTGGCCTTTTCATGTAAGCTCGCCACGCTTCCGTTCTTCAGAGAGGTGCTTAGAATGGGCGAGGCAAGAATCCACGCCTTCTTCTTGAGAGAACTCTGTGACGAGTCCGAGAGACTGTAGTCACGCTCCCATTGCGAGTTTCTGCGGAAACGCGACGGCTGCGACGCAGTTTCCTTGTGGTAGTTCTTCTCCTTGTCGGTGGTGTACCAGTAGAACAAGTCTGTGATGTCGGTTTTCGCAGGTTCGTTTGTAGAAGGGAACGGCTCGGCAGGTGGGACCGACTCCAACCCAGACGACTTGCTTGATTCCTCGTCGGGGCTCTTGTTTTCCACCAATCTATAAAACAACATATACGGCCACTCCTTCTCAAAGCCCTCTTGGAACGTGATTTCCTTCACCTTCTGCTCCTTCATGTCATCGTAGAGAAACCACAGATCGGAGTAGCTGGCATCCGAGGACGCCGTTTCCGCGGCGTTTACACTGACTCCGCTCGAGGTCTTGCTCTTGGAGCCTCCTTTAATCAACGCTATGAAATGGCCGCTATTGATGCTGACCCCTCTGTGGCAAATGGCGCTTTCTAAAACTAACTTGTAGTCCCCCGTGGCGTCCTGGTTGTCGTCATCTGCAATAAACTCAGGCAAGTATATAACGGGAGGAATGGTGATTTTCACCGGCGATCTACGCGCCTGTGTATCGTACGAGTACCGTTTCAAGCACAAGGGGAGAATGGGTCTGCGTTTGATAAAGTCCTTGGACGTGGACGAGTGGAACGGGTTCTTGGAGGGCGCCGTTTCGTCGGTGTAGAACGGGAGCAACTTCAAGAACATCCATGCGGGCAAATTGACTTCCTTCTGGCTGGACCAGAGCGAAAGCGTCGAGGAGCGGCCGCGCGTGGTGCTGGGTCTTTCGATGTCTTCTGTAAAGGGCTCGTTTTTGAGCTCGATTGGCGAGACCACTTTGAGCGACTCAAGCGTGGCACGGCGCTGGATTTCACGCCGCACCGTGATCGAGTTGGAGAAGTAGCTCGAGAGAAGCGTGAGTAGCGACACCGAGTCTGGATTAGAAGCCTCGAGAGGCACCAGCTGGGCCGTGGAAGCCGGAGAGGGCTTGGGTATACTTTGGAGAGTGTTGGTTTCCGTCAAATCTGCTGGGTCGGCAAAGTTGTCTGTGGCTGTGGGGGACAAAGAAAGGGGTGATAAAGGTCTGTTGGAAAGGGACTTTCCGTTTGGAAGTCTGAAAGGGTTATTGTCCTTGTGGGGTGTACTGTTATTTTGAAGATTCATTTCAGCATGTCCATTTGAATCTGTTCCTTCGTTTGTTTGAGTATATCCGTTTTCTTTTCCTATGTTTGTTTCAATACTTGAATTTCTTTCATTTGTTTCAGCATGTCCATTTTCTTCTTTCTCATTCTCCTTTTCCGGCTTCTCCTTTTCTTCACCCTCTTCCAAGATATCCAGTACCGACTCAGGCACACTCAAAAACAAAACGCGCTCCTTCTCGTACCTTCTATCGTCCTTGTCGACCCTCCCGCCGTGCTTTATGTCCACTTTCAAAGTTAACAAAGGCATTTCTAAAACTTCGGTTAAAAACTGGAACAAACTGGCCGCGTCCTGCTGCTGGTGAGACATGGCCTCGGTAAAGCCCAACTTCAGAAGCACCTCGCAGATGCTCTTGGTCAAGTCGGAGGTGATCAACTCGCCCGATCGCAACATGTTGACATAAACTCTGAGTAAAACCGACAACACATTGACTAAGCGGGGCCGCTTGTTCCCGATAAAGAGAATGGGCTCAAACGATTCCAAGTGAGCAAACATGGCAAACAACAACGAGTCCATGTAGCACATAACGTTCTCCCAGTTCTCAGCGCCCTGGTATGCAATGGGTCTTCCGTCCTTTGCGTGGGACGAGCTGGTGAGAAAGTGGCCTGCGGACGAGAGCTGGAAGTAGCGGACCCATTTGAACGCCCGGTCCACGTCGCCGCTGCTGAAGGGCGACTTTAAAGCTGCCGTGGCTTGCTGGGACGAAATTGGCGGGGAGAATTTGGCGGCAAGAGCATTGACCTGGAGCGGCGAAGGCGCAGGTGTGAGTGTTTGCGATGGATACGTTGACCAGAAAAGGTCGTCTAGTGGCTCGGGAGCTTTCTTCCTGAGCATCAATGGGGAAATGAAATCGACGGTGCTGGTGCTGCTTTGATTTATTCTTGGATTTTGGTGGCGGCAATCACGTGGAAGATAAGAGATAGGGCGAGCGCGGGCGTGAAAACGTATACATTTAGGGACAAAATCTTACCGAGAAAATTCAACTTTAGGGAGAAAAGTTCACTTTTTTGGATTTATTTACCGAGAAAAATTGACTTTAGGGAAGCGCGGTGCTTAATTCGAAAATAGAGTACATAATTTCGAGATTACCTTTAGGCTTTTAGTGAGGCGATACTTCGAGACGATGAAACGGGGTAGTGAGGCTGTACAAGTGATATAAACCAGCCTCCACGTTCCACGTTGCCATAAGGATATGAGTGGAATGTACTTGTGATACTTTTAAAATGCATATTCATGCACACGGCGTTCTGAATCACTTCAAACCTAAAGATATCACCTACAGCAGGCTATATTGTTGCTGTAGATGTCTTTATATGTACCATCTTGCTCTTACTCGCATTCTTGGTTTTTCTGGAATTCCCAACTTTTTTTGTTTGTGCGTTTTTTGCAGCAGCATTTTCGTTTACAACAATCCAGCAATAACAGTGATCAAAGCTGCAGCCATAACATGATCATGAAAAACAAATAACATATCAATGGAGTCGGTATGCTCCTATCTCCAGAAAAGGAAATGCAACCTGTATTTAATTTTTAACCGTATGAACGTCAATTTTACCATAGAATGCTAATCTCATTGTTCCACTCTACCCCTGTTTCATTTGAAAAGCATTCCTTTTTTGCAGCATTTTCAAACTACGAGTGGAACAAATCGGGCTTTTACTTCCACTATCTCATTACCATTTACATAAACGTTCTAGGCTACCCTTTTTCCAGTCAATATCTTTTATTCAACCTGCTGGTTCTGATGATCCCATAATTTTATCTTTTGTACACTAACGTACTTCTTGGCACATACAACTAAATATAGTGCATCTAGAATAGCACCACTTAGATGAAAAGCTCTTTGCATATATGGCAGCCACTGTCTAGTTCTTTTTTGCATAGTATTAAGTAACTAATCTATATATCGAAGTGACAATCGACGGCAAAACAATTATATCGAGTTTCCTTTCGCCTTCTCCAAGGCAGTTAAAGATTTTAATCTGCTGGGACTACACAATCGGCGCTATACTTTACCAACACAACGTCTAGAGCACCTGGGTTTACTACTCTATGGCTTAATCTTTATACTGGTTCATTCAGATCGTCACGTGACCAGATCGTATAGTATGGAGAGACTCTCTACTATTGAAATTTTATCGTTTTGGCAACTTGTCCGAGTGGTTAAGGAGAAAGATTAGAAATCTTTTGGGCTTTGCCCGCGCAGGTTCGAATCCTGCAGTTGTCGTCTCTTTTTGCTGCACATTCCCTTGATATCTTCTTTTGAGGTATCTCTTTATTTTTGTAACTTGTAGAAGTAAAAATCGAGATCCTACAAAAAATACTCAAATCCATACCAGCAAAATATCAGATTGAAAAATTAAAACATATGAAATGTTGATAGAAAAAAGAGTTGCTTCTGTAGGGCCGATCAAATAACTACGATGAAAGTTTTCCAAAACGCTGTATACCTTCGGTAACAATTAATGTTGCAAGATTTTTGTATCCAACCGCGTCCAATGGTTTCGAAATGGATGTGCCTTTTTACTTCCCTTTTTTGTTTTACTTCTCACTAACATATTTAAGTCCCAGTGTGAAGAACTAGGAATGGTTTCTAGAGTTATCAAACAATCGTCCTTTAGTGTGCGAAATTGGTTGGAGAATTTTTTTGCAGCCATAATCAAAAACGAGAAAAGATGCGAACGAAGTGAGCTTCTGAGTATCGTTGTTCTTTTTCTAGTTGATCTTAGTTCTGAGTATCAAAGTTCTAGAAAAATATTCATTTAAAGATTGCTTAGCACACGATGACAGCTCTTGGGAAGAATTCCCTGTCTTTCATTCATCTTTTTTCGTCACTTTTCCAGGATCGAGAAAAAAACATCGAGCAATGTTCCCAAATTACCAATAATTATACTTTAGAGAGCTGGGAACAAAAAGCATGGTCCCTAGCAGGATCGAACTGCTGATCTCGGCGTTATTAGCACCGCGCCTTAACCAACTGGGCCAAGGGACCTTTTCTTGGAATTTAGGTTTTTTGGACAAAACCGCATTCTAAACTTTTGCAGCCAAATATTTTTTTTTAAAAAGTGATCTGTTGGCCCGTGCCAAGCTGGGAGCCACAAGGGCTGGAAGACCGGGAAAATCCCCATAAAAGCACGACGCCATGAGACGTAGTCATTTTCACCCTCTTTAGTGTTAGAAACGTATATTTTATAGTTGTTTAAGTAAAATATATGACATGTTGATAAAAAAAAAAAAAAATCCACTTTGGAGAGCTAGATAGTACTTAGAAACAATTCTCAGGGTAAATGAAAGAAATAGTTACACAGTCAGTCATTCTCAAGCCTGGAATTTATGAAACTTTCTAATTTTAAGATGTGGTAGTCAGACTTTTACCAGACCTTCTTCAACTGCGGGAATAGATCCAAACTGTAATAATGTGAGAGTGTATTTACTGATTATTTAGTACATGAAGATTTGTACGTAGACCCTGATCTAAAGGTATAAGCACCGGTACATTCAAATTTTCACCAAGAAATTTAGAATGAATATTTATACACTAGTATGGGCAATTCAGAAGAGTACTTGATCTCTTATGCTCCCTCGTAGATCTCGCTTTACTCAATCTACTCTAAAGGAATTTAGATTACCTTGCTTTTAAACATATAGTACACAATTAGAAAGCATTTTGGTGAATGCCTTAGTGTTAAGTCAAGGATAGGTTGTCCGTTATATCGGCCCTATTATGGACTCTGACGTAGTCGAGATACTCTAGCGTCTTTAATTTGTCTATACTCGTATATACTTAATCTCACTATAAGCTTATTAAAGCACTATAATCTAGTTTCCTGCGATATGATTCTCAATTTCAAGAGTGCCTTTTTTCTATATACATTTCCCGCATCTCCAATATTTACTTTAATGTCATTAAATCTAGTCTGTAAAATTGTTAGGGTATGGGGTATTCTTCGTAGAATAGCTTTGTTATATTCCATCTATCATCCGATATACTATCTCCTATCAAGGAAGCCTCCAAAGTCACTATCAGAACCACTATCAGCATCACTATCAGAGTCACCATCAGTATCAAAGGTAGGATCAAAGCCACCATGAATATTATTATCTTCAGAACACAACACTTTTCTCTCATAGATTTCTCTCCAGCGATGTCCTTCGTACTGTTCAGATGTGACAACAAGCAGACGCACCTTCTTCTTCAACATGGCCATGCATAGTAAGTAGACGCTATCGTCCTCAATCGAGGAGTTCCAATCCAATTTAATCACCCGGAGCGAATTAGATTCTGCTATTTTGATCTTTTTCAAAAGGCAGTTTCTCAAGTCCAAATAAACTAAATTGGGAGGCGGGTAAAACGTGTTGACAGAAAACCAGCCCTTAAACTTACACGAAGATAGGTTTAGCGTAAGTAGGTTTACGAGTCTGCTGTGATCTCCCTGAATACTCGCAAACATATTTTCGTATCCTGAAATGCTGCAAACGCTTTCCGGAAGTTTATCCCAGTCCAAGGACGTATACATTTCTCCGAGAAAGATATTCTTAAGAGAAGGACAACCCCTCAAGTCTAAATCCACATTCTTTTTGAAGATGTATTTGGAATTACAATTAATGGAAAGATACTTCAACTCTGGGAAAGCCAACTCGATTTTCCCGCCTCCTGTGTAGGTAATTTTAAGATTAGTTATGCCCTTGGGAACATGCTCTTCCAAAAAGCTGTTAAGAGTGGAGACTGGTAAAGGGGATTCCATTTTGAGAGATCGTAAATTCGGAGAGAACCTGAACTCTTGCATTTTTTCAAGAGAACTGCGTACGATATGAACAGTGTCAACTTTATTTGGAGAATTTTTTGACACATGGATCGTTCTGTTATCATCATCTCGGTCCACAAACTTTAACTGCTTGAACTGTCCTAGGTCTAGTGGGACATCTGCATCCAAATACAAATCTGTAATATTTGGTGGGCAATTCAAAGAGGAAAAGTCATAAATTTTATTCCCAGCCAAATCCAAGGATTGTAGCTTACACAAGTTGGATAAATCTCCGCTGTACTTAAGTTTGCTGTCGCGTAGACTTAGTTCCTGTAACCCGCTGGGCCAAACAACGTCATTGAGTGATTCGAGACGACAATCTTGAAGCGTCAAAATTTTTAGACCAGCAGGAAGCATGTTGGTTTCCAAAATGAGAGAAAATTCCTGGAGGTAGATGTGTTTCAACGTGGAGGGTAGATCCAGTGCGTTTAGGATAACCCGGGGTAGTAAGGTCGCCGAGAGAGATACCAAGTGCGGAGGAAGAACTAGAAGGCGAAAAAACATTGTTGTCCCAACCTTCGGATAAGCACCACATCTATGTACACGTAAGTACTTAAGACCTTCCGGGAGGTCAAATTCAAAAAGTTCACGGCAATCGGCGATTTCCAACTCGACTAAGGACTTTAGTTGAGACAAGCCCCGGGTTGTGGCAAGAGTAGAACAGTTCTTGATAGTGAGGCTTGTCAAAGGTCTGGGAAAACTTATATTGAAATCTGAGAAGGCTTCCTTGTCGTATTGACTATTCAAACACAAACGCCCCGGGGTTGCTATCTTAAGGAATGGCGTCTGTTCAATATGCTCTTCGAGTTCGATAACCAGAATGTTAGAACCCTGAGGTTTGCAGATGAAACTATAGGGTAAGCTTTCCAATCGAGTTAAATCTGAAACGTTACTTACTGTAACCAATATTCGCTTAGCGTCCCTCAATAGGTGTGGCTTGCTCTGGTGGAGAGAAACCACGTCTTCTACCACTTCAAAATGGAGGTCTGTCGGCCTGAAGCTGCTGTTTGAATCTGAAAGGTACTCGAGCCATAGTAGCAAGCATGGGTGACGGCTGTAGGTCAGGTATGGCTGACGGCTGTAGGTCAGGTCCCACATATCTTCGTGACCGCTGGGATACAAGGGTGCCAAGTTCATGAACTCACGGAGGCCGAAGTCGGAGCTGATTATTTTCACAGTGGAGTAGAACACGTTAAAGGCGTGTTTTCCTAAGGGGGACAGGTCGATCAAGTGCTCTATATCGTCCTTGGGGAGGTAGTCGATAATCTTGTAGATCAATTCGGTTGGCAAGGAAGAGATATGAGGCATTGGAATGGTTAATCAAATGGGTATAGTAGGTGAAACAATAGTATCGTTAGAATCGAGAAGAACTTCAAGCTGGCATTTTCTTTCAATATATCTCTGTCTTTAATAGCCTTTTCTGTCTATAATTTGCTACTAAAATTTTCCACTCCTATTTTTTTTGCCAAATTTTAAAATGGCCATAATACAAATAATTAAATTTCCTTTTACATATTCACTTTAAATATCTTTATGGCGACAAGAACACTCAAATCGATCTTGCTGAATCCACGATCTAGATCACTCGCTGTTTTGGCTGTTATACTTGGCAATATATATTTATGCTCTGTTAGTATGTGCTCTGATAGTATATGCCGTTGTATTGTTGCGTATATGGCGAAAACACGAAACTCTAACGTATTCATCGTACATTGACAAGACACATGCGTATCTTATTCATGCTCAAGATAATATTTCTGTTTTGCCTACAACCGTACTTTGTAATTGGTCCACGTATCTGCTGCAAAATATTTGAGAAGCAGTCCTCAAAACATTTTTCACAGGTAACTCCAATATTTCTCCAGACAAGTGAAAATGCAATTTCGAGCTTTATGTAATTTCAAATGACTTCTGACTTAAATACCTTCTAACTTCGATCTACCTTTGTAGTAATGTTTAAAAATCCTGGAAGAGGAGTGTTAAGGAATGTAATTGTCAAATTTGCAACCAGTACGTATTGATAATTCTGCTTCCCATTTCTAAATGGCTGCAAATAAAAACAATGGTCAATAAATATGAATCCTGGGTGATAGGTAAATGATAAATCCTTTCTTATTTGAACTTGTACAGATCTTCCATGATGGTATTATCTGAATTATCGCTTGTGTCGTAGTTAGTGTCTCCACTCCTATGTGGTCTTGAATTTAGACATAAATTGTGATAATTAAGAGTAAGCCTGGCGTAAGCTTACAAACAGGTAAAGAATTAGGTAATGAGTTTAGTTTGTCAAGGTGACGATAATTCTTTTGTTCACGTATACTGTTGTGGTTTGGGTCTTTTACCTAACATATTTTTTTATCATTCATTCATTTGGTTTATATACAATGAAATGTTAAGCTTTCTGAAAGAAAGGTGGAGAGGTGTATATAGTCTGGTATAGTACAGATGTAGTTTTTTTTTTGTATAGAAACATATGCTTATCTAGTAACTATACATTTTGTAAGAGCGTTTTTTTATAGAAACATGAATTAAGTAACTGGCTATATACTATTTAGGATAAGAGAAACAGAGCATTATTTTGAGTTGTTTTTACGTCTTCTATAGTCTCAAATTGTCAGACATTGGTATGTTCTCATAGTAGTCCTCATCTGTTGACCTTTTACCAGAAAATTTTCAAGAAAAAGGGCGTTTGGTCTAGTGGTATGATTCTCGCTTTGGGTGCGAGAGGCCCTGGGTTCAATTCCCAGAATGCCCCTTCTTTTTTTGCATTTCAAATGCCTACAATTTTTTGAAGTTATTTCAGACATTCATAATATCACATTCTATAAGCACACTGTTTTGTCACATTCATTTTAATTTCACATTCTATTAGCGCATTCAAATACCTATGTAGTGATATCTAATTCTCTCATTTTCATCAAGACTTCGTCGACTCTTCTTTCCAACTTGCCGTTTATGTAGTCTTCACGAGTTCTCAGATCCAATTTTGCCTGCAAATTGTTCAACTCTTTGTAATTTTCATTGAAGAAGCGCAATTGAATCTTGACAAACAGCTCGAAGGAAGGATCCAAGTAGGGCGTTCTCAATTCCACGAGTTTCGGGAGGTCGTTCATCAACTGAGTGTTGAGATCCTGGTAGAGGTTTTCAGCATGGGAAAGTGCCTCTTTGGAGTCCTTGAGCTTTGCTTCGTATTCTGGAGAATCCACGGGCTTCTCTATTAGTTTCTTCACCTTGTTTTTCATGGAGTCATAGTCAAGCTGCTTGTTATTGCGCTTTTTGATGGCATCATTGACTTCAACAAAGTAGGAGTTGAATTTGGAGATGGGCGTGAGCACCGTTTCGTTGTATGGGGAAGAGAGCGAGTTGAGTGTGGAGGAAAGAGAAGTGAGCGTGGAAGCGTAGAGCTGTGGGAAGGACTTTGAAGGTGGACCTGATGATGTTTTTTCTGTAATGGTTTCCTTGTCTTCTTCCTTGTCTGATTCCGGTGCTGGTGGCTTTTTTGGAGAAGTTAGCGGTGACCCGGCGGCAGATCCGGCAGCAGATTCAGTGGCTGTGGGTGCTTCAGTGCCACCCACGCCGTAAAACAGACTGATGACACCTCCAACTTCTTCTTGGGCATTGACCAAGACACGTAAACTCTCCAAATAGCTACGCAATTCCTTGTGCAACTTGATCAGCGTGGCTTCCATCTGTCTGAATCTCTTCACTTCGTGTTCGTAGTCTGGGTCGTGGGACTGCTCAATGTGGCCAGTTTTCACCATCACTTGCGTCCCAGCCCTGTTTATGGCCTTCTTTATCCCGTTCCAAGACATCTGCGTGTTAATCGTGCAAGAAGAAACTCTGACTGGTAACCGCTAACTTTAAAACGGAATCGCTTTTTGTTTCAAATTCGCGGGAAAATTACGGAGGTTATGAGCACCAATATTGGCTGCGAAATGTTTGAGCAAGGTTTCAGTGGTGTAGGATCTTTGGAATGAGATGTTTGGAATGGATTGTGTGCTGTGTGAGTTCCCCTCTTTACTTTTCCTCTCTTTCCTCTTTTTAGTTCCTTTTTTCTGTTTATGTCACGTTTGGTGAATTCCAATACAAAACTATCTAGGGGCGTGATCAACCAAATAGTATAAAGACAGACACCACACATAAATATAAAGACACAATCAGCAGTCCTGTAGTACGTGCGTTGAATCCGAAACCACACCTTAAAATTATATCTGGAAATGTTCTATTTGTACACCTAGCTACATTCCAAACACTAACTTTAACCTTCTATTATTAGTGCGTGGAATTGGGAAAAAATTAACTTTATCCAAATCTGCGCCACCTACAATAAAAAGCCAAACTATATCTAATAAAAGGAAGTTCATGACTGTCCAAGTTTTAAATCCTGTATACGCAATGCACAAGCGCGTTTCAGACTAGTCTTTGAATGATACTAATTGACACGAGCTCTTAATAGAGCTCACAAAAAAATCTTCCCCACCAGGACTCGAACCTGGAATCTTCTGGTAACAGAAGTGGTTACAATCGTAGCCAGACGCCTTGACCATTGGGCCATGAGGAATTTCTTGAAAATGCGATGGTATAATGGTATTAAATGATCTCAGAATTTTATTGAATAAAGTCCGGGGAAAATCCCCATAAAAGCACGACGCCATGAGACGTAGACATTTTCACCCTCTTTAGTGTTAGAAACGTATATTTTATAGTTGTTTAAGTAAAATATATGACATGTTGATAAAAAAAAAATAAGTCCGATTGGGGCCACGAGAGCTGGACTGTAACATGTATTGAAAAGACTCAATATCGCAGAGTCCTGATTTTCCTACTGCGTTTTTTAAAGGATAGCTTGGATAAATTCATGTTTTATATATAGAAACAAAGAAGTTATTAGATAAATACATGTTTAAAAAAACACAATGACTGGAAGACCGGTAATATCTCCATAAAAGCACGATGGTATGAAATGTAGAAACTCCTTTGTAGTGCATGAAATGTATATTCTATAGTTGTTTAAATTAAATATGTGAAAAGATAAACAAGGTGCATTATGAAAATTAATCAGTTCAATTAAATGATGACGTTTAGTCAACTGTATCATGAAACAGCCTTCCCTTTTCAAGAAAAAGGGTCTTTTGAACAGAATCTATTTGGATTCTTGAAGACGAGAGAATTCTAGCTGTGACAAGAACCAAGAGGACATTCAAAGGTAGTAAAGAGCATGTACCCATAAAATGCACATAATATTTGAATTAGACAAATCTCAATTCTTCTATGGCTCTGAGTAATACATATCATATCGGAATCAAATTTGGTCTTGTTAATCTTATGATATTGCAATCCATAAAGAGGGAAGTTTTGCAGCAAAAAACAACCTTGAATCAAGTTTTCTAGCCTATTGATAATTTAGAGGAAACCCGTTAGTATTTCCCCTCTATTTTGTATACTCGATACATTTTTCCTTAAGTATATATCAAAGTAAGAAAGATGTGCTGAATGATCTGAACATCTAAAAAATACAGTCAGAGAATACCACCTTTTATTCAATTATACTTTCAGCATGTGATAATTCAACTAAGAGATAAATACTCTATCTAAACCTATCCAATTCATATTTACAGTTTCATTTTCACGCCCATACTCTTGTCCCTCCGAATCTATTCAAGCTTCAGTTTTTTATTCCGTATCTGCCACCACCATTTCTTCAATCTCCACCCCAAAATGTAAAAGGCAAAAATAAAACACAACAATTGCAAGGGGAAAAATGACCCCGTATATTCTAGATAAGAAAATAGATATTTCTTAACGTAGGGAATTAAGTGGAACCGATTGAACTTATTCTGGAATATCAACAATGAGCCACTAGGGAGTTGGAATTTACAGACTACAAGCGTGTTAGGTCCCGTCGGATCCATAATTAACGGCTCATCGGTAAGAGGAGCAGGCAAAGTGAAATGGGAAGGAGGCTTACTGTCTGTTTCTACTAGAGGAAACGCAGCCCTGTGGGCAAAGTTGTCAAACAAGGTGTCTGTGAATTCATACAAATGCCCGTCTTCACATGCAAGGTATAGGGCACTCTTGGAAATGTTGTTTAGAGAGCCTGAAGCGACCATATTGAGAATCTTGAGAGGGAAAATGTACGAGTTGTGTACCATGGAGTATATTCTGTAGTCACGCAGCGAGAATTCGCCATCTTCTGTATCTTGAACGTCTTTAGAGAACAATTCAAGAACATCCATGACCTGCTTGTCCTCTTGTATATAGCTGCAGAAAACCAAGCCTCCTTTCATAGAAATGTTCACGTTTTCTGTGCTTCCAAGTGGTTTCGAGTAGAGAATCTCGCCATTTTCTCCATTCAAAATAAAAAGTACTGTCTTCATATCGGCGTCCTCGCTGACAATCGCAATGGCATTTGGGAAAGAGTACAGCCAGAACGCTGTTCCGTTCCACTCTTCCCTTCTTGTATTGTCCAGTTCCAGCGTAGCCACCTTGATTACTTTCTCACCACGCCTCTCAAACCGCCATGTATATCTAGAGGGAAACTTGACGCCCTGAACAGCCGTTTCTGTGTTAAAGTACCCGTACTCCGAATTTGTCAAACGCTGAAAACTATCGAAACGGCCTGCACGTTTGAAAGTGACATGAGATCGTACAGACAACAAGAGGTTTTCCAAAGAAACCTCAACACGGCCATTCTTGCTGGAAATGGAAATGGGCGGCTCGTCGCTGGTTGTGACCGCATCTGCCGGGCCTCCCATAGAGTACTGTAGCACCACGTTCCTCGTTACCGAGTCGTAGTAAACAAGTGCTGTTTGGTCGACTACGTAGTCAAGAAACTTGAGCGATCCGCTGAGAAGCGTGTAACATATGTATGCAAGGTGGCTAGTTTGCTCGAGGATATACGTCACAGGACTGAGTAAACTTGAGCCGAGCGGGATCAGCGGGATGGGGTTCTTCTTGTACCCACGGAATACAACAATACCCACTTCCCCCTCTGTGTCCACGGTTTCCTCCTTGTGGAACAGACGGACAGTGGCGTTTCCTTGGAACATGGTTCCATTTCCTGGGGACTCCAATGTTATGTAGTGGAATCCGGAATCGGACTCTTCAATGAGCAATTGTTTCTGTCTGGGGATATAA
The DNA here is from genome assembly GCA_030579395.1 of Aciculoconidium aculeatum. Taxonomy (NCBI): domain Eukaryota; kingdom Fungi; phylum Ascomycota; class Pichiomycetes; order Serinales; family Debaryomycetaceae; genus Aciculoconidium; species Aciculoconidium aculeatum. The sequence goes on from JAKTQU010000036.1 coordinate 92,770, forward strand.
GACTTGGAGATTAAGAGTCCAGAGAAGTGGTAGATGTGGTGGTGTGATTCCGTGGAAACAACAAGGAAGGTGTTGTTTCGGAAATCTCGAATCTCGTAGTTCTCACATTCGACAAGTTCAGCTAGAGTTCCGTTGATCCAATAAATACCTATCAATCCGGTTTCAGCCACGACGAACTGGTGAGCAGAAACAGAGTTGGCAATGGAAAAGAGAGCACTTGTAGAGATTGGGTTGAATGTGTCCGTGAGTTCGTAAACTTGTCCGTCTTGGCTGGTTACTAGGCCATTTTTGAAGGCAAGAGGAACAAAATCCAAACGGGACTCTCTGACTAAAGGAACGGATGTCTTTTCTATTTCAAACATCGTGTTTCCGGAGAAAACATATGCTTTTCCGTTGCTCTGACCATAGATGAATTCTTGGGGTAAATCACTGATCAAAACAGAGAGCTTGTTTTCTGTAAAGAATCTCAACGAGCCATCTACGTAAACTAGCACGTCATCGAGAAGTTGAACGGCTCTGGTGGCGGCGTTTCCCTTGGTTTGCCACTCCAATTGGCCCGTTTTCAAAGAGTAAACTTTCAAAACCCCTTCCTCGTGAATAACCACCCTGTCTCGTGTCAAAACACGTCTCTTATCTGCCAAATCGAGCCACCAAGTGACCTCGGGAGTGTTCTTTACGTCTATTCCTAACAACCTCTGGTTACTAAAGCCAACCAAAATGGAATCGCCTACAGCTTGGACATCGCTGACGTAGCGTAGAATGTGCTCGTGGAACACTAACCCTTGGGAAATTACCAAGCCAAGAAGCAACAACAAGGGAATAACCTTCATGTTTTCTCTAAAAAACGGTTTTTTTTGCCGTATAGACCTTTTCAGATTTTTTATTAATACCTGGAATCAAAAAATTTCAAGCCAAGAACGAAACTCCCGTGTTCAGTTACTTCATTTATTTTAAGGCTTAGAATCATCTCTTGATTTGAAAATTAATCTCAATGGTATGAATATAAAGTTTAAAGGTATATTCATTGAATTCTTCAGAATCAAAACCGAGGATTATGTAATGCTGCAGAAGAACTAACATATTGGAGATCCCTATCAACAGTGTTTCATTTATAATGGGTAAGCAAGAATGCTGAGACGGTTGGTGATGTTTCGTTTTTTTCAGAAAGGTTGGTGTATTTAGAATTGTGTTTTCATATTGTAATGAGTATAGTACTCAATACTTTATTGAAGAAGCTTCGTTTTTGGTGGGATTACTGTGACAAGAGATTGTAACAAGGGATTACACTGTGACATATGATTATATGGTTTGGTGTAAAGGAAGAAATGATAAAGAAACTCTGTACAAAAGATTTTGCTTTACTTTTAGATTTGCTTAATCTGAATTTATCCGATAATTACCATAGTTATGCAACTCCTCTGAGAGTAACCGACTAATTAACAGTCTTCTAGGAAACTGATGGAGTTTAAGAAACTACCACTATGAAACAATTAGATCTTCTTAACGAAAACATCAGGATCTATGTAGCCGTCATGAAGGTTCACCCAGATGATCTCTTTTTGAAAGGAACAATAATCACGTCTATAATACCTTTTTTAATCTTGATTCCGTTCTCAGGCTTGTTACTGTTCATAGACTGTGTGCCCAGGTATAAAGTTTCCTCTGGTTTTGTGTGGGAAATACCACACTTTTAAACTTAGAGATCTCTCACTAAAACCTTCTACAGGAGAAGACTGACGCAGGCATAGCGAAGTAGTTAACAGGGGTTTACATATATACTTTATTCCAGATATTATGTAGAATATAATCGGCCAATACTTCGTGTAGTTCTCAAAAGAAACCTTAGTAGGTCCAAATCGGGTACAGCCATATTGGAAGTGATATTTTGCCAAGCAATGAAGTCTATTATTCTGATACTAATACAGTTGAATTAGTTTGTTTCCCCTAATATTTGCTACTGCTATCTAATTGACTTCATGTTCTTTCACTATAACTCCATTCATACTTTTCAAAACTGCTACAATACCACTTTATCCTGAAAATATTTATACGAAAAACAGCTGCAAATAAAAAAGCTATCCCAGAGAAAATATAATATGTAAAGTGTTATTGATTAGCGATACGGTATTGATAGAATGTCAATTATTTGTTTCTGATATTTAATTAACAACGCCAACAATATACGGGTGATTCAGGATATGATAAGCTGAAAATAAATCCTGTTTATCCATATTGGAATATAATATCCTTGAGATTTCAAATAAGGATCGCAGTGTACTCCTCTTGCCACTGTTGCCTGGAAAATCTCTTCGTTAGTCAAACATTAGATATGCTCTTTTGAAGTGGCATAGCAACTGGAACAGTAATATGTATGGATTTGATAGTATACAATGAATAGCAAATAGCTTCAATTAAGCATATGAAATGCTCTCACAATTTTCTCATTTTTTCAAGTTTCCCTTCATTTCAATTTTTCTTTTGTTATGCTATATAGTCTCTTAAACAACCAAAGAAAATGAATACCTGGAACCTCTGTATATACTAAACTAGAACAATATGACTTGTCCAACTTGTCCTACTTGTAATCTTTGTCATATTTAAGGTCTTTGCGGTTTAAGAAACCATTTAATTCTCTAGTAACAGTCATCACCTATTCTATTTTCATATTCTTGTTCAAAGAAAATGCTTAAGTATATTTTTTATTTTTTTTGCAGCCAAAAAAACTATAAAAGTGAAGAAATTCTCTCCTTTTTGTTCCCTCTTTTTTTTCCCTATTCTAAAAATACAATGATTCCCTGTTGTAAGTTACCAATAATTGCACCTTTTTCCTCCAGCTCCAAAGGAAAACTCCACTACATGGACTATGAAGAAGACCAACTGGAGGGACCGCTGGACAAGAAGTACACTCAAGTCAAAATATTCAAGGACGTTTACTTTCGCATTGAAACGCAGTTTGCAGTCAGTTTGAAAGACAAGTACGGCTGTATTAAGTGGCAGTCCAAGATTGTCACCCAGGATGAGAAGACTGGCCAATGTACAATCAGATTTATGGAATATCTTCAGGCTGGAGATAAAGTCCTTGAAAGCGGGTATGTTTCCACCCAAACTGAAAAGGGCTGGCTGCAAAAGCAGATTGTTAGACAGGCCAGCGCCTATCAGTCCCATACTGATTACGTTCAGAAACTTGACATTGGTGAGTACTTTGATGGTTCTGCCATGGTAACTACAACCAAGGGCAAGAACGAACCAACAATCAAGGTAGTTTTCAAAGGTAGCACCCCGACTACTAACAACGTTGATTTTAAATTTAAGTCGTACAACTCGTTTGAAATGTTGGGCGAAAGTGCTGATTCAGCTGATGAGGAGGCTGAGGTTCCAACTTTGACTCCATTGATTTCTGCCTTGGAAGGCGGTTCCAAAAATGGAAAGTCCACAGGAAAGTCCAAAATGAAGGGTGCCAAGAAGAGAAGATCCCGTGGTAAAAAGAAGAAGAGTTCTGCAAGTGACTCTAGCAGTACTGTTTCGACTGACCCCAGTGATTCCTCCTCTGGTTCTGATGCTAATGTGATTCTGGAGCCCGGTTCCGTCTCTTCTAATTCCGACAGCATTCCTATCATTACCTCTTCAATTGAATCTAAAATAGAATCACCATTCAGTGGTCAAGATGGACTCAGATTCTTGGGCATTTTTATTCTAGTAGTCATATTGTGGGGATTTGTTTCGTACCTCTACTAGGCATAGTTTTCTCTTTGAATAAATGTTTTGTGTAATTGACATGCTTAAATACCTAAAAATTTGAAGTTGCAACTTAAAAAAAAAGGAAGTTGCGACTTTAAAAATATAGACTCAAGAAAATATTTTTAGTAGTACTTGGAAATTTCTAAATACTAATTAGGTGCACCTACTACTATTATGGTTGCAAAAAACCAAATGCTAGCCATTAATGCTGCTTTTGAAAGTATCCCATTAAAGCGTAATCAAGCTAGACATTCCAGAACATCTAGTGTAACTCACAGAATTCGTATCCCTGTTCTTTTCTCTAATTTCTTATCCTACCTGAACTTGCATATTTGGGATACACATCTGTATACTATAAATTCTTAACTTGCTGAAATCCAAATACAAGCCATTCATTCCTTCTGATTAACCAACATGGGTCGGCCACCAATCCCTCAGGCACCTCCAGGATGGAAGGTCTATTGGAGTGCAAAAGATAACAAGTACTATTATTATAATTCTGTCACAAAAAAGACTCAATGGGAAATGCCCCCCAACTCCCTGCCACCTCCATACACGAGCCTTCCCCTGGGACAAGAAGCACAATCAAGTAAGGCAGCTAAGAAATGTACAAGTTTCTTCAAAAGAATAAAGGCCAAATTTAGCTACAAGAAATGTGACAATAAAGGAATAAAAACAGCGAAGACGAGTAAAAAACCTCAAAGAACTACTCAAAGAGCTCAGGTAAATACTCCAAGAACCCAGGTAAATACTCCAAGAGCCCAGGTAAATACTCCAAGAACCCAGGTAAATACTCCAAGAGCTCAGGGATATACTCAGTATAGAAGACCTCAATATTATCAACCTAGATCATGTCCTCAGCGCCCTTCAAACTGTATCGCTAGGAAAGATGATCCAGTAGCCGGGGTAATCGCCTTGGGTGTTGGTATTGGTGTGGGTGTGGGGTTGGGTAGTCTTTTCTTCTAGTCAACTCCAACTGTTGTCAATATTGGCTGAGCTAGGGATTCCCATCGTTTTTGAGGACATTGATAAGAAGTATTAAATATTTACTAAATGTACATTGATATGCTCCAGAAAAATCGAAAATCTCGACTTTTACTTTTATAGTGATTAGTACATTATTTTTATTTGAATTCTGTCAACAGTGGCGTTACAGCTACCTATGTATCTTAGTTCTTTGAATAAATGACAGCAAAGTTGCCTCGTAGATGCAAAATTAAATAGAAATATATTAACCTCAAACACTCCTAAAGGGTCCCTATATGATTCTGTCGCCGCCTTAGCGTATACATTCTATTATGTAGGAGGTAGATTCTCTTATGAAACCAGAAGCGAATGATAACTCGTACTGAGTCAAGAATTATACTATAGGGAGACTCAGAATAAGCAAATGAGAGATTCAATGATTTGTAGAACAGATATCTGATAAATTTTCAAGAAATAATACAGTTTCTACCCAAGGGCGTTTATTTATATAAAAAATACTAAACATCGAAGATAGCAGCAGCAGCATCATCAGCATCCTTAGTTCTTATGTTGACCTTGAATAACTCCAGCGGTTCTTGCTCGCTCACCCAGAACAGCATCTTGTCTAGAAGAAAGATGAGGAGATGGGTTGGGGTTCCTGCCAGCCTCAGCTCTCTGGTTACTAGACCTTGAGTTGAGGTTGGAAATGTAAGCTTCGTTATCTTGTTGAGTGTTTTTGCGGGACATGGTAGCTGCAGAGGAAATTGAGAATACAGAGAGTTCGTCAGGTATTTATAGGAATTTGATTAGAATAATAATCGGACGAAGGGTAGTTAACTACAAGGATCAAGAGGCGTCAAGGATCAAATCAAGGCGTAGGGATTTAAGGGATAGAAGGATTTAAGGGATAGAACGTGCTTTAAAACAGTTAATAACACCCCCCAACTGTGGGATTCTGGGTGTATATGCAGAAACGTAGCATGTGTTTTTGCTACATATACCCACAGTCAAATTATAATATGTCATAGAACCCTTTTCGACCCGTCTGTCCACCTCTTGGCACACATGAAACTATCAAGGATGCAGGATTCATTCTGGCATGTTGCCTTCCGGGTGTTATTATTCAGGGGCTCCTACAGTGCCATGTTTAAACTAATGGGAATTTTGTTGTAGGGAGTAAATTTATTAAAGATTGCTCTGTCTTGAACTCTTGTGGTGGAATCAGGTCTATTAGCAACCCCTTGAAAGTTTTATTAATTGATTTTTCTATAATTCAGTGAGCCACTGGAGTCCTTAATTCTCCAAAATTCTTGCTGATTTTGTCTTCAATCCTTTTTTAATTATGTATTTGAACAAGGTGTGACTTTCCATAAAGGAAACTAAATGAGTATGCTACGAGCATTTCACGGGAGTATCCTCGTTACGTTTACTGATAGCTTCAACAGAAAGCTTACCATTGATCAATTTCATCATGTACGTACTTGAAATCGCAGTAAGTTTGTTACAATTGTCTACTGAGAATTCCCACATTCCTGTGGTGCTGCTGTGTTGCCTTAGCTGTATTGAAGTGTTCAAATTTTCGAATTGACCTTAGAAGAAACTGTGGATTTATTGAGTATGCCATTGAAAAAGGTTCAGGTAATAACTATTAATCTTTCAAGAAGGAAAAGAAATCATAGTTGTATGTTGAAAATGAATCAGCAAATACACTAGAAGATCTCAGAAGGAGGCATTTTTTTCAATGGCTGCAAAAACTATTTTGTTTTTTTATCAGAAAAACCGTTTTCTAAAACTATTCTGGGATACAGTAGTGGGTGAGAGTAATATATATAATATAGCTTTTGGATTTCTTCTTGTTAGGCTCGTTCAAAATTTCATATCTCTTGTTCTGTCTGTTGTTAAGTATAATTTAAACAAGAACATGTAAGAGCCATTTTGTAAGCCCTTGATTTAGTTCGTTTCAAACAAGAAACAGCAATTATACCTCAAGTCCCACATAATAGCCGTTCATTGGGAGTCGGCTCAGAAGATATAATATTATTGTAATTCTGCCAACCAGACAACCAGTCACCTCCTAATAATAGGTATACCGAAGAGGCCAGAACACAGACAAGTCAAGCAACAGGGAAATAAAGCATTTCTAGTTGTCAGAAGAGATCTTTAATCAGGAAAATACATACTAAATATGACCTACTTTCAGCTATTGCATATAACATAATACCTGAGAAATGTAATACCTACCTTGGAAAAAAAGAAAAAATCCCACCATAAGTGAATGCATTAACATTGAAACACATCTAGCGAGGTTTCTTCTGTTTATAAAGCTTCCCATTCAAAAAATAATGACTCCTAGGCGGTTCGAACGCCTGCATCTTTACGATAGTAGAACTTGAGTCTACCGCCTTAACCACTCGGCCAAAGAGCCATTCCTTGAAAAAAATTATGTTCAGTGGGAAGACATCAAAAGAAATCTAGAAGATCTTATAATTTACCTGAGCCGTTGGAGTTTGGTAAACTACAGCAATAATTGAGTGTGCCTGTGGTCTCCCCATAAGACATGCTGTTTTTTCTGTCGAGTTCTGGATTTTTTAACATTTATAAAGATGCGCCAATACATTCCAACATGAGGAGAGATTCCTGAATATACCCACAAAAGAATGGAATTTAGAATCATCAGATATTAATATCTTCTCATATACTGTTCCGTATAGGTATTCTAAATATATATCGCTTGAACTTATTTTTAAAAATGCATAATTACACCATCTTCAATTTAATCAGAGTTCAACAGTAACACTCTCACCTTGGAGTCTCTAGAAATTCCCGAAAACTATACCCTTGATTTTATCAAATTATCAACCATTTCCAGTACTCAACATAGTATGGAGTCGACTAAGCTCGTATAATATGGGCTGGGACACTCAACATGTCAATTGTTGGCATGTTACTTACCTTGAAAAAACCTAACTTGAAGAGAAAACTTGGTCAGAAAGTAGAAAAGAGTGTCTCAAATGACATAGACCCAGTATATATAAGTAACACAGGTACATGAATTGTTGCAGCCCTGTATGCACCATTATAAGCTGCGAAATTTCCCCGAAACAACTGAATAGTCAGTAACTTTACCATACTTAGAACAGATACTCTACATCCACTATAGTCAAGTAAAGATAAGTTAAAGATAAGCATCAGAAAAACAGCAAAGTGCATCCAGAATAAACTAATGTATGTATTATAATGTGTTTGATCAAAAATAATTGATCAATCTTTTTTAAAAAATAAATATCAGAACTACAAAACTTTCCTATAAAGACTTCTAATAAGCTACCTTCATGCACTCATCATGTATTGGGTCTTGACAGTCATTCAAGAGCGTGGGAATATTTTTGAAAAGCTAGGCTCTCTTAATTGACCTAAACTTCCTAATAATAAGAAATTAAATATAAATAAATAGATGAAGAATTTTGGACCTTAACAGAGGGTTTTCCATGTAAAGCATTGTTATTATAAAGAACAATGTTATCAAGCCTATAGATATGCCTATAACTAACATCAAATCATAACTCTCTGAAGATGTGCTTTGGGGTTGGGGCAGCTGTTTCTCAATGATGCCTCCTTTATTTGTTTCGAGTCTCTTCATTTGAGTGTTTTCGTATGGTAACAAGACACAGTTAGGAATAAATGCGTAGGTTCTATCAAACAGGAATAAAATAAATATTTTGACACGATTGGTACTTTCAAGTCCAACAAGTTTCCCAACTTTGGCAATTTGTCGAACTTCAGAAATGTTCCAGCATCGACTTGCAAATATTTGAAACTTTTTGTATATTTGGTCAAGATCTTGCCTCAAGTTTGCATCCAATAGGAAACACCGTGAAGCCTTCGAGAGTTTGGTACTTGGAAATTCTTCACTCTGTATTGCCAACCTCACTGGTGATGGAAGTGTTCTTTCCCTCAGCGTTTGGACTGTGACAAAATCAAGTTTTGACTTCTCGAGTATGAAACCAGCTTCGTTCTTGTGATACTCATACAATGATAAGCTTCTTAAAGAGGTTGGGAAGGGCGTATCAACCTTGAACTTTCTCAGTAATTCCAAGCTCTCAATATTATGAGGGAGTTTAATTTGCGATAACTTTGTTGTGTCTGAACAAGTTAACTTCATTTTTGCAACCGAAAAGTTGGTGATATCCATCTTGTTGAAAAGTTTCGCTTCAATATCAACCATCCAGAGCTTATTAATTGGAACATTGTTCTCAAACCACTCAATGGAATGGCACTTTAACTCCAAATGCTTCAAGCCAGCTGGTAATCCCACGGGCATTGAACAATATCCGAGCTTATCGTGTGCACTCGAACTGTAGAAAGAGTGGAACTTGGATAATTTTAAGTACTTCAATTGCTTAGGATAAATCATATCCAGTTCAACAACAACGCCACAATTTTCGAACTCAATAGATAAGGACTCTAGTGAATCTGGACATGCCATTCTAAACCCTTTCACATTGAAGGTCGTATTATTGATACGCACATTCGTTTTTAATAAATATTTTTGGCCCAACATTAACCGGGAAATCTTAATAATTTTGAGGTGTTTGTTGAAACCTAACTTCAAACTGTCAGGCGAACTTAGTGTTATATAGTCTAGCTCAAGCTTTTTAAGGTATATACAATTCTCCGTTGTGAAACTAATAACTAATCTATCGGTCAACTTAAGCTCATCTAAGCATAATGGAGGTTTAATATTTACAATGTTGTCCCTATTCATCACTATGCGCTTTATGTTCAAGGAACTCACATCTAACACTTCCTTCAAAGCACCTTTGGAAAGAATTAATTCTTTAAGCTGGTCGTGTCTTGTTATAAAATCTGAACGAACAATTGACTTATTAATATGTAATATCTTCAACTTGGGGAAACACTCATTTCCAGTAAGTTTGAAGTCTTCCAATACAAGGTGCTTGAGGTTTGGCAATTTCCCGGTGAGATTTGCTTCTCCGTCTTTCAATGTAATATGTGTAATGGCTGTAAATAAATTACTGATATCCAGACCTTTGTGGATTAAAGACGCTGAGGTGACAAATTCGTTGGGAACATATGAACTGTCAACTTTATTATTGTAAATAATTTCTTTGAAATGGGTGGAAATATCGGGAAATGTATCTTTAACATACTCGAGTTGCTTCTTACTGGTAATCTCTAGCGTTCCACGGGAGTATCCCTTGCGCATCCTTTGTACAAAATGGGGTAAAACTTCTGGTAATATTACCATTGAAGTGTTATATTCCATAAAATTGCAATCATCTTTTAAAACTACTCTTTCAATCATTCTTCTCGAAGCGTGGTCTTTAAAGAACGGCTCAAATGTTAAAATTTGGCATTCTTCTGGGGTTATGTAGAAGAAAACTTTATCCCATATAAAATCTGGGGTATTGTAAACGTATTTATGAACTTCCATAGTCAATTGAGATTGAGAAATTTTAATTTATGTTTAGGAAAATGGAGAGGTATTTAAATAGTTCTGTAAGCATAGATAAAGCATGATTAATAGTATAAAGCATGGTTAAGTCAGCAACATATTAAATTTGCAGCCGCTAAAAAAATGCGGGCGCGTTTTCAATTTCGAATTTCTCTTTGCAGAAAACTATTCCATGAAGCCACACCTTTAAAATAAAACCATTACCATGACTGTTAGACTTGCAAATAGTGTTAGACTATAGGCTTGATTATTAGGATGTATCTGACTGACTATACTAACTATAGGAAGGGTAACGTGGATACATATTTATAGTATCTAAACGAGGCTTAGAGCGAGACTCGTAGAAATGAACTCTAGCAGTTGTCCATGTAGCTAAGGAGTAGCCCAGGGCAAGATTCCTAAGAGTAACTACCAAGAACTAGGATACAATCTTTTATCTGCTGTAGGTTTTACTTCAAATATAATTTAAAAACGTTACCTAATTTGATACCCAATAATAAAGAGAGTTTAGAACTAAATCCTCTCAATAATATGCTCAATTATATATAGTATATTTGATTTATATATTATTCAATTAAAGAATACACTTAATAAACAAGGAATCATATGTCCAATCAACTCATATATGCGTTCAACTAACACAATTCTCCAATACATATCTTTTATTTCTCCCTCAAAACTCTTCTTCAAAAGATTGTGTATCTAATGATACAGGTGCCTTTCATTTCGATCCATATTCTGCAGCAGATATACTTTTTCTTGAATGAATATGACAGAAATAAACAGAATTGCTAAGGAATTACCCCTACCCCTCTAGTTAGGGTGGCCCGGGTTTACTTGGATCACTTTCTAGCTCCCGGTATTACCTTCCAGTATGTAAAATCCTCCTATGGGATATCTAGGAACTCTTAGTACCATAAAGGAACCCGCCCTTGTGGCTCTTAATTATACCCACGCTTACACGATATCCTCTGCAGCCTGTAAATAGGCCGTATTATTCTTTCTATATCTTACTTGGCCTATCTAATACGAAAGTAACTACATGACCTATCTAATAAAAAGCTAATGCATTACCCATCTTGCTATACAAAGCATAAAAAGAGGCAAAAAATTGAATCATATCAGTTTTCTATTGACTCCAAAATTCCACAAGACTGCCACCACATCTACAGATCCTTGATTAATTATATTCTATAATTTCAAATTTAGCTACTTATATCCTACAAACACCACCAATTAACATTTTCTTCTCGATTTCCTCATCTGGGTTCAACCTCAACAACCTGCCCTCACTACGAGTCAACTCAGTCAAAGGACTGAAGAAGTTGTTAATGGCCAACTTTCTCAATGCCCTCTGGAGTAAAATGAAAGGATTCTTTGTGGACTTTGCCGGGTACTCGTAGCACCTGATGAGGTTGTTCTCAAAGATGTGGAGAACTGGAACAGATTCCAGGTAGGTGACATTTTTGGCCATTTCAGGAATACTGTTGATGATCATAGTGGTCAAATTCTCGTCTATAACTACCTCATCGGTGAAACCAAACTTGAGAGTACATGTGTAGTGGCCAGGAATGTCCATTGTGCTGAGGATGATTCTTTCTTCTGGGGCCACAGTTGGCACAGAGGCAGTTTGGGTGGAACAAAAGATGAAAACGGAAGGAATTGACGAGAAGGACGAAACTATCTGCTGGTACACTTTAGGGAAGGTTTGTGGAGAGTTGATAGTGTTCATGGGATCATCATTGTACATAATAGCAACACCAAGGTGAGTGGACAACGGAACCAAACCGTACTTGGACTTGGTAAATAAGGGAGCGGATTCTTGGCTCACCTTTTGGTAAACGTCTTCAATAAGTACTCTCTGAGAGAGCTCGTACTCAACCTTCTTGGACCTTCCCCATCTCCACAAACTCAAAAAGAAAAAGGAGAGCCCTGCCATCGCAATAGGAAACCATGCCCCGTGTTTAATCTTCTTCAAGTTTGCAATCACCATAATGATTTCAAGTGGAACAAAGATCACCATGTAGAGCAATGCCCAGCCAATGTTGAATTTGTAGACGTAAACCATACAGAGCATGATCAAGAAGGAGGTCACCGCCAAATCAAGCGTGATACCCAACCCATATGCTGCAGTGACTGCGTTGGAGTTCTGGAACCCAGCAGTTGTAGCACACACACCGATCATGAGAAGCCAGTTAACCACGGGGATGTACACCTTTCCGGAGTATTCCTTGGAGACGTGGACAATTTTGACCTTGGGGAAACAGTCCAAATGGACCAACTGGGAAATAATGCTGAAAACTGAGAGAATCAAGGCCTGACTGGCAATGATAGTGGCCAAAGTAGACAAAACAAACATGATCCAGTAGACAGCACTGCCTGTTCCGCCAGGAAGCGAGAGGAAGAAGGGATTGGAAAAGGCCAGGGGGTGGTGAACTATGAAAGCAGCCTGTCCCAAGTAGCAGATTATCAAGCACGGATACACCACCAAGGTCAAGGATAACTGAATAGGAAGCTTACCGAAATGCCCACAATCGGCAAACATAGCTTCGACACCAGTAATCGACAACATGGCACCGGAAAACACGTCAATCCCGCTGGACTTAAGCAAGTTGATAGCGTAGTAAGGAGACAAGGCGCGGAAAATGCCTGGCTCGTACTTGGCTATGTTGTAAGCCCCACAAATAAACAACCCAATCAACCAGATCAAAATAATGGGTGCGAAAAAAAAAGAAATTCGATGTGATCCAAATTGCTGCAAAAGGAAAAGAAGGACCAAGATGATTTCGGATACTAGCAACACGTTGGTGAAGCTGGGCTTGGCCACTTGGATTCCGCCAATGGCACTCAACACGGAAGTGGTTGGAGTCAACAACCCGTCGGAAAAAACCAACGAGCAACCAATGAAGCAACAGAACATGATGAACTTCTGTACGCATTTCAAGGCCAAAGGCGAGTGCAAGGCATAGTAGTGTTTTTTCACCAGCTGGTTATCATCATCGTAGCTCTTACCGGGGATATCCACCCCCTTTGGACCCAACTTCAAGTGGCGTGCAATTTTGGCATAAATTGCCACCTGTCCTCCTTCACCGTTGTTGGGTCCCAAGAACAACACAATCCCCACGTATTTAAATATCACGATGATGGTAAAAACATAGAAAATGACCGAGACACCACCGTAGATGTCATCCTTACTTGGTGGGTTGTTCTTGTAAGCAATCGAGTTGATGGTGTAAAGAGGGGAGGTACCCAAATCCCCGTAAATTGCGCCCAACGAGGTGAAGGATAGCGTCAAAGTAGACCTCCAATTTGTGTTCATAATCTGTTTCTTGAGCTGGTCTTCCTTTGTTTTTTAAAAACTCCATTTTCGCCGATATTTAAACCTGTTGTTGAAGTCTGCTATAGTTGTGTTTAATCCCTCAACGAAATTAGGAAGAAATTGGATCTACTCTAACGAACGGGGCTGATATCACCTGTAAAGTTATCATTATGCTGTAACCTCCCCTCTTTTAAAATCCTAAATTTTAAATTCAGCTACAAATCAAGATAATCCCTCAGAATAAAATACCGCAGAATGTTTTAAAGTCCAGCTTTACGGCCATTATTAGGGGCTTATTGAGATACGGCTCAACCTCGTGCGAGGCTGTAGCTGTGAAAATTTAACTCTGTTGTGTGTTGAGGTATTTTTCTGACTGGAAAATAGAATTTTGATTGGTTATCAAGGTAATTAATTTAATTTTAAAAATCATTATCTATGACATCAGTGGACAAAATGTATAAAACGAAATTGAAGGTGCTGAAAGAGGAAAAACGTTGCAATGACGTGCCATTTCTTCCCTCAAACGGTGCGGCGCTTGAGGGATTTATAACTAAAAACAATGGAGAGCAGAAAAGTGAAAAAAATATTGACTCCTAGGCGGTTCGAACGCCTGCATCTTTACGATAGTAGAACTTGAGTCTACCGCCTTAACCACTCGGCCAAAGAGCCATTTTCTGAAAATTATTCTGTTCAGGAAGATCAAGTGAAAAAGAAGAAAGACCAGAAATTTTTATATGTAGAAATTTTCATTCTAAAACTATTTACTTGTATTGTTTCATGTTTATGCCAATTACGTGCGTCATGTCTTTCATTGTGTTCTGGTCTGGAAACATGTACGAATAATTAAGAAAAAGGCCCGAACTGCAACAGAATAAGAGGAAATTAAGCTCAGCTTTGGTTACAACATCACCCAGGTCAGATACTTAAAGTGGATCATTCACTTATGACGTTTCTACAAGAGACAAGTCTTCTATCTGGCTGCAGTCTCTTCTTTACTGGAACCTTCAAGAGTTCCAGAAGTGTACCAGACACCTTTTCAGCAAGAACACATGCGAGAGCTCGTCTAATAAAGTCTACGGTGAGCTTCCAGATTCTAATATTCAGCCAAATTTGGGATGTATCTGTGGTGCCGCCCAATGTTAGATCCTTCTATTTGTGACTTCGCAATAAGCATTTCAATAGGTTTTGTCTTTGACGTCTATAGTGTTTGAAAAGTATATTTTATAGTTGCTTAAACAAAATTTATGATATTATGTCAAAAAAACAAAAAAACGTTATCAAAAACAATTGAAGCAGAGAAGTTCGAATTTTGTAGACGTCAAAGTCCTCTTACTTTTATGCTATAATATATAGATTTGTATAGTTATACTTAAATATATATCATTGAGTTAAAAAAAAAAAAATGAAGCGTTTTAAAAAAAAAGAAGCATACAAATGATGGAATTTAACAAAAATTGAAATGAACTAACTCTCTGTGTACTATTTTGGATACATAGAGCCTTTCAAGTACTGATAATATATCCTGTAACCAAATAATTTGACACAGATAGAAGATACTGGTGGAATACGGAATTGTTTAAGAAGTTAATCTTGTGATTCCTCTCGTCATAAGATCTCACGAAATAACAAAAACAAAATGCAACCAAGGTTCCCAAAGTGGTGGCTCATTTGTTGTGATTGTGTTGGAGTGAGCCTTTGATTCATTTGTGTATCAGGAGGTAATGGCTGCAAAAAAATGTAGAGTATGCGTTATATGTCAAACTTTTAGAGTGAATCAGGTAAGAGTATTATTTCATACTGGGAATTTACTTCTCAACTGAGCTGACTCTATACTATATAGAGTTTATGTTTGGCACTTCCCTTATTCTAATAGGCTAGTCTTTTCACTAATTGCTACTCATTACACAAAATCACTTATGTTGGTATATAACACTAACCTATCTTAGTAGCCTTTGAAGTTACCAACCTTAATAGTAGCTCCTCCAGCTCCTATATATAGGTCCTATATATAGTTCCCATATTACAGTATATATAATCTAGTCAATCAAATACACACTAATATCAACGCTACAAGCTCGCACGGTTCTTTATATTCTTACAAATTTGAAGAATGATCGAGTAACTTCCAAGAGCAGTTGTTACAAACTGGTAGTATAAAGTTTTAAAACCATCTTTCTTTTAACAACACAGAAACACCAAATAATCTGTCAACCACTTAATACGAGAATTTTGGATAAACTAAACTGTTAATATCTCTTGCAAAATCTGGACCAGAATTAAAGACTGTATTATTCGGATACAAGAATATATACGATACGCAGTTTTCAATTCTGTTGTGGTTGGCGCTTAGTTAACCGCTAGCTGAATACGGTGTAAAAGTAAAAAAATGCAGATATTAAGACAACTAAACGAAGGTTGCAAATAAAATTTGGCTTGCACATATGGATTGCAAAAAGTTTGTAATTGCAGAGCTTCAGGTTCTCAAATAGAGGTATCACTCTAATGTGCTTGTGACCAGCAAATAAGTTTCAGCAAAGTCCTAAGTGAATAGATAGAATTCACATTAAATAGATCACAGGCCATTCGGGCGTTCGCTTATAGGCGTAGATATTAGTATGTATTTGACTGGCTAAATAAGCTATATAAAGTAACAGGGAACGCATTTATATCATTCAAGTGTAACAAATACAACCGACTAGTTGTATAAGGGTATACTTTAGTCTATATGGTATTATGTTGGCAAACGAGTCATGAGGTTAGAATACCGTGACCCAAGAAAGTAAGGACTCCCCTAGTTATGTGAACTTGGGGCTTTTTACCAACATTTCGTGCGAGGGAAAATTCAACTACAGATTAAGGAAGTTCCAACTTTCTTCTTGAAGATGGCGCGCTTGAACCGGAACGTTTTGAATCAATTGCTGTTTGAAAGATCTCCAACACATGAAGGGAAAATCCGAGAAGAAGACTAAGACCAGTAAAGGGACCAGGGCTCTGAGAGCACCTGAAAGGCCATCATCTGAAGCAGCATCATCAGATTCAAAGTCCACCAACTCTCCACGAGCAAATAGTCCCGAAATTTACCCCAAACTACCCCTCGAATTGGTCGACACCCTAGCAATGCTCGAGGATGACGTCAAATTTGGCGAACCCACCAGCCACCATTTGCGAACGACATTTGCGTTGAAACTACCCGCCAAAGCTCGGCTATTCCCACCTGCGGACCTCGATTATCTAATAACGAAAGGTATCTTGCTGGAACGACAAACTACTTGCGAAATTTTAGGGAGCGTCCGTGAGAGAATGTCAGAGCCTTGGAAAACTGTCCAGCGTCTACAACTGGAAGTCTTTGCGACTATGGAGGCACAAAAACAGCTATGGGGCCAGAACATTATGTGCAACCCCAAGAACTCGGAGTTTATATTTTCCGCAACCATTCTAGACGTGCTAACAAAGGACCATTCCTTTGAAAACTTCCGTCATTACTTTCTTTGCACTACCGTTGTCGAAGAGATCACCGATTCAATCGTGTATTTCTCTCGTGCAGCCCTTCCCACACCAAAGGGGACGGACGATAATCATACGGCTGAAATTGCTACCCGGTTCAAAATATTGAACTATACGTTGATGCAGATCTATATGAGTATAGAGTACTCAGACCCAGATTTCTATGGTAAGTTCAGACTAAAAATACTTGAAACCCCACAAACCTTTTTATGCGAAGTGAAGGTAGGCTCTTACACTCCTTTCGAAGACTTTGAGAGGTTTTTACTTAGCACAGAAGATAAAATCCTCAGTTATACTCTCCTAGACTCCTCGTCCAATCCACGAGTCTACCAAGTTATAGTCGAATGCGGGCTGGGAATACGCCCTCCCAAACTGATCAGTAGGTTAGAATATGATCACAAGCTTCAGCAGCTCCAGAACCAGCGTGAAAAAATCAGAAGTGCATTCAAGACGAAGGTGCTTGAAATGTACGGAAAAACTGCCATGAAAAGGTTCGTTCAGAAATACAAGGAGATCAAGGGCTCCGAGTTTGGGGAAGTCGTGCCTCTTCCTACGAACTCAGTGCCTCGTCCCGAACTTGAGTGTGTGATTTTGAATCAATGGTATTATACCGGAAATAAAGTGGCGCGTTATAATAAATCTGATTTGGAGTTGCTGTTCCTAGAATCTCAAGAAATTCCCTTAGAACGGTTTAGCGGAGTCTATTCATTGGGAGAATAATTATAGAAGTATGTTTGCTTCAGAGAATATGCTAGTTTTCAAGTCAAGCGCAAGAGCTGCACTCGGAAAGTTTAGTTAGATTGCCAATTTGGAAGTATTATTCAAACTGGCCTCGGAATCTTGCAGTGGTTTCCTCCTTATCTATACCATTGAAAAGTATCCAGTGGCGGACTAGACTAAAGTGGTCATACTCCCGAAAATCCTGCTCAGCCTCTTTGTTGAGGAAAATCGACAGCGGAAACTTGTTGTTGTGGCGAAGGTGCTTGACAATCACCTTGTACACAGCAGGACCCTGGAATACCGGTTCCTTGCGGCAAACCTTTTCCAACTTAAAGTTTTAGGTGACATTGGGGTCGTTGGTCTGTTCCTGGTTGGCACGAAGGCCGTATTTCATCTCGGTTTCGGCATCTACACTAGACTCCATCTTTGAATTATTTCAGACCAGGAGTGGCTTTAATACTAGTCGTAAGATTGATAGTCATTGTAAGGTTGATGTTCTGTTTTTACGATTGAAATTTAATGATATGAAGTTTTCCAGTCCGAGGAAATAGTCAGAGACTGTGGAGAGGACCTACCCTTTGTTGTTATCCTAATTAGCCTGAAGTTAGATTGCATACGTCTGTTGCAATTTGTGTCTGAAACTTACACGCTAAGTAACTGCGATATCCTAGTCAACCCCGTATCCCTAGTGTAACTAACACATTAATATCCCTACTGGTCATCTCTACTGTTCATCTTTGTTTACATCTAGTCCAGGACTATTTAAAGGATCATGTATTCCTCTTTTTACACTACACACTTATTTAGCCATGTAAATAATTCGCTGTCTGCTAACTACGCTCTAAGAAGCTTAACAGTAGTACTATGAACATTAAGATATAGGGGGAATATGGGTATCTACGGATCACCGCTACGTGTTGTACAGCCTAACACAATATACTGCTTATCATTTTTGTTAGGGAGTTCCCCTATTCATATAACTAGGTTACCTACTACAACCTTACCACGTGACTCCTTGTAAACCTTATACCTTATACCCTCTTCGGCTATACTTTACGTTATACTTCTGATGAACGATTGAAATCCGTTCCATATTGCCTCTATAGCTTACTTAGTCACTCAAATACATAATAATATTGTGAGAGAACGGGCAGATTGACTCCTAACCAGCTAGGTCATGACCTAGCCCACTAGGTAAGACTGTGCGTCCATCACTTTATACATTTTACTTTTCTCTATCTTTTTACTTAACTTTAGCTTTAACAGAAGTCTTACTTCAAGTTTCACCTTCTTTATTTTAAATACATATTTCAGTCAACCAGAGCAAGTGACACTTACTAACCTGTCGACTTTGATGCTATTCCATAACTAGCCCCTAGACGCCTAGTTACAAGGGCATTCACATTAACCTAGTTGACGTTCCTGGATTTGGGCTGTTTATATCACAGACCCTATTTCCTCCTAGACTCAGGAACGTACAACTACTTACTTGCGAAGAGTATTTAGTTAAATCCACTTCGACACATCAACCCCTTCGTCACACTTGCACTTAATGAACCCAAGTGGGAGAGGAGATGTATAGGACATCTTACCGAGACCTCCAACCTGGGGCGTCTCCTCACATGAAAAAAATTTTTGGGGGGGTAAATATACTCAAGTGATTTGGCATTACTTTTGAAAATTTGTATTTTTGAAACAAATCATACTTTATTATGATTTCTGAAACTTTTAGGTGCTTTTGGTGCTTTTAAATTTGGGTATCCTTCAAAACCGAGCATAAAAAGCCAATTTTCTATCAATTTTCTTAATGAAAATAAGCTCACCAAGCTCAAATAAATACAACATATGAGGCAATAAAGGTGCTTCAAATTGGATGGTATCACTTGGAACAGTATGAAATCAAGCTTTCTTTGCTATGGATGGATGATATTTTGATACTACCATTAATTGTACAATTTTTCAAAAATATTTTAATTTTCTGACAATTTATTTGAAAATAAACTAAGTGTCAAAAATATTAACAGGACCTTTTCTTTATTACTCTCGATAAGTTACATTCATGAATTACCAAGATAAGCCACCGGATGTATTTCGTCTATTTTAGTGCTTACAAAAATATACATGAAAACCAAAAAATATGATTCTTGTTAATGGTTCCTAAAGTGCTTCTACTTCCATGGAATCAAAATAAGCTCCGATACCGGGAGATTAACTCGGGTCTTCTCGGTGAAAGAAAGCCGTGTTAGCCATTACACTATATCGAAGAAGTTACTGTCACTACATGGAGAGTCCCCCTAATTGGGAGGGCATTGGTGAAAAAATAAATGCAAAAAATGAGAGTAGTGAGTTGCATTAGTAGTCCCACATGAGGCGAGATCATTTTAAGATTTAAGCCCCGAAAGTAGAGAGTTTCCACTCAGCAGAAGTCAAAATTTTAGGCTGTAATATATAGTTTTGTATACGTATACTTAAATACATGTCAAAAAAAAAATTCCCACTTGGGTGCAGTTGGCCGTGGTGTGTTGGTGGTAGCATTAGGGAAACACTGACATATTGGTGGAGCAAAACAAGAGGAGACGAAATCTCTCTATCATTCACCGTTTGGTTTAGTGGGTATTTGCGGTAAAACCAACTTTAGTCCCACCTTGAATAGTATTTCCTAGTTTAACAAATTAATTCAAAAAATGGTTCATCATGTTCATGGGTGACATAAGGATTGAATTTGTCGAAGGGGCTAGATAAAGAATCCTTGGTGACAAAGTAGTCTATAAGTTTAATGAGTCTAGGAGGAGGAATATCTGGGTAAAGCAGTAATGGTTCAGGAAGGTCCGATATATATTAAAAGTAAAGAAAAGAATACTTATTATAATAGTTGGTAGGCTGATCTGTACTTTTATCCTATGACCGATACCCATATGATTTCATAGACTAATGTGGAATATCTAGAAAGCAGGAAGTAAGATTGAAGCTGTCCAATAGTGTATTTTTTGAGAATTATTGACGGCAAGCTTAATTCCAATGTTACTTTTGTATAGCGTTCTGAAATCACTACAATGAATTAATTTATGATAAACCAGGAGTACCTTTTGAAGGAATGAATAAAGACATCTATATTTACGACATTTGTTGATGACGATTAATACTCTTGTTTGTTTTCGATTTTTGAAATTTATGTACGAAGTTTCAGTGAATCTAATTTTAATTCAACTTCAAAATAATTTTAGGTAAAATAGTGCAAATTATCTAAATAAATTTAATTTTAAAACAACTAAAAGTATCACTGATATATCTGGAAAAATAATGATATCAGAGCCTAGCTTCAGAGTATCTCAGAATACATTCTAGTATACAAAATCTCAAAACACACTCTCAGTATATCAGTATAATTCATAATTCAGTATTCTATACATTTTTATTCTATATTTAGCAAAACACACCCTTCCTTAGGCAACTTAGTGTACTTTTTAACTGCAACAATATGACTCTGAGGTACACAATAAGAAGTCAGTGTGAGTTACTAGTAATTTTTAATTATCCTTTTAGATTTTCTAGTTTCCAGAAACCATTACAATTCGTAGTTAGTGAATGAACAAGGGAAAATAGGGATAGTTCAAAATTCTTATTTTTTAAATTCATAGAGTTTTTGGGTGCAAAAGTGAGCCGCAGTATTCCCTTTTAGGAAATGAGCACAAAAAATAGAGAATCTAGGTCAAGAATGCCTTTTATTAATTTCTTTGTGTAGCATCATTTAAATTTAGATTAAGTCAGAGTCAATATTGATTCTACCGAACTGGGCATAAGCAAGATGTGTGGGAGTTCAAACTGCTGTAATCATAACCTGGACAAGAGTTCACGGTTGTGACATCGACGGACTGATCTTGGTATATATATGGGCCCTGATTTTTAAACCAACAGCAATAGTGTATTTGTTGTCGTTGGTTTAGTGGCACAGGAACCCAAGCCGACATTGTAGACCATAGCATCACGGTAGATAAGGTGGTTGCGATTAAAATAACAGTGGGGAGTTCATATTGAAGTTGTAATAGATAGAGAAGAGAGGATGAAAAATAAAGGATGAAAAATAAGGGAAGCTTACGTACTCTTTATTTTATCAAATCCATTAATTGTAATCTTGACAACGTTGCATCAGTACGGAATGACTATTTTGGTACACAATACTATCATGGAGTCTAATAGCTGTGCTAGATCCTATCCAGCTTATTGCATCATTATCTGGAAAGTATGCCCCTATTTGAATCGTGGAGGTGGCTTTGTGGGCATGTATAGCTTGCATAATATTTGTGGCTTCACCTGCTTTTGGAAATTTAGAGGATCCAACAAAAAAAGGGAATTCACCAAGCATTGTTAAGTGTGTCATTGATAAGGCTTATTGTGGTTACATCGTCAAGAACAAAGGCTGGAACACAATGCCTGCTCTAGAAATGAGAATATTAGCTGGCTTAACAAAGTTGCGAGTTTGCAACTACACAACAAACCCCGAGCATAAAGATACAAAACTGGACCCCTAATCACATTATGTAGTATATCCCGTAAGAATAGGACATCACAATTAAGCAAAGAAATGTGAGAAAATATCAAAAACCAAAACTGAAAGAATTCATAACAATATAAAAAGTGCGTCAACAGAAATATGGAGCCACAAATAATTCTAACTTTACATTCATACCATCTACACTCAAATGTCACTCTTTAGTTTTACAAAGTATTTCTTTTGCTCTTTAAATTCACATTGTAAAAGCATTAAAGTACGACAAGCGTAGAGATATAAAACTGACTAACGTATAAGAGCCCATGGTCGGTCTGAATTTGAGTTCTAGATTTCTCCATTTCATGTCGTATTTTTAAGTAGACAGCAAATCTTTCAAAGTTAATAGAAGATGGAAGTGGAAGTTGATTGCATGCGGAACTATTTGAAAGTCATATCATCAAGTAGACTTACTCCATATTGAAACAAAGTGGATGCATTTCCAAGGTATACATGTTCTGTAGAAATAATATAACTCGTGGTCACATCAAACCCTTCTCTTGGGCTGATTCGTAACCAGACTTCGCATCTCATGCCGGATATCATTAGCCGTGCAGTTCCCGGGGCGGGTCTTGTGGGATTCGGAAACTGCATTACCTTTCTGCATGAAGTTAGAGCTTGAATTGATTACCGGAAGAATGGCTGAATTGATTACCGGAAAAGTGACTGAATTATTCTGTATTCATATCAATTGTCACTATTCGAATTTCTTTCAATTCTTCTTTGCTATCGCCAGCCGGTATCCTAGAGTATAGGGCCGGGTACCGGCTGCGAATCTCTCTTCCCGTTCCGTTTTTAAATGAACTAGCGACTTTCCTGTGTAGCTATATTTTTGTTTCGGTTATAGGAGGAGAATGTTTTAAGAAAGGAAGCTTTTGATTCATAATTTAAAGACACTAACTTACCAATCAAGCTTAAATTTCAGCTCGCTTTTATCATTACCCGTGTGGTTTATGCTTTGTACTGTAACAGGACGCGACTGTGTTATTCATTAGGACCAATCTGTAGCTACTCTGTAGCCGGTTTGTGATTTTATGTTTGGAATAATATTTTCCTCATAACGAAATTCCCCATAAACCCAACATTGACCGCGATAAGCTGCACTTTTAGAAACCAATTGATTTACACGAAAATCGAGGCTTCTGTTATGTCGTTATCTTGCTCATAATGACCGTCGAGAATGACACATTCCTCAATAAAAGCCACAAAAGAGATGTATTTTCCAGGAAACATTATCTGTATACTTTTTTTTTAAAAAAAAATCGAGGAAAGGTAAATAGGGGCCTTGCCAAACTAAGCCGTTTACTTTTGCACCGCTATCGGAGGACCTTTAAGCCTGCTAAAATCCAACTTACTACAAAACACAAATTCACACAAGCTCTAGGGAAATGTAACGTTTCTTGGCACCAATCGGCAAGACCTACACTTGGTCCGATTCTTAATTCCTTGTGATGACAATAGACATTTAGTTCATGATAGGGCTAATTCAAAGATTGAGAAATAATTTTATGACAGAAAAGATTTTTTTTTACGAGAGGAAATCCCACCCCGGCTGGACGTTCCCAATAGAAACCAGGACTTGTAGTCGTCTTTTTCAGCCTCACTGCACAGGCACCTTTTGCTGCGAAAATTTGAAAGAAAAGGGACAGAGATAAAAAAATAATAAGGAGAATGGGGGGTTTCGTGGACAACTCTTTGACTCATTGGCTCATTGGTATGGCTTATAGGCTTGACGTATTTAATTCCAGGGGTAATCGATTGTACGGAACGGGTATTGCCTGGTGGCTGAAGCTGAAGCCATGTTGAATTCAAGCAACATTGATCCTTCAAGGTGTTTGGTTTATGGAACGTTGTAATCGTTTATCAAAACACGATAACGTAACGTCCCAGGCCGCAACATTCCGTTTCTTTGCAGATTTGAACCATGCCACTACTACACGTGTAATTCTTACAAGGGGATGTGCTATGACGTCAGTTGTGCTAACTGCGAGTCGCACGGCTCGAAAAAAATCCCAAAGGATTCCAGAATGTAGAGGCGTAATTGAGTGAGTAATTTTTCTAGAAATCAAACTTACTTATCTCGACAGACGAGAAACAACTTATCTTATGAGAGCGAAGTATAAATACAAGACACTTTCCCCAATTCTAATTAATTTTATCATCAAGCTCTATCATAGACTCTAACTAATAGACTACAAACAAAACTCCAAAAGAATGAACGTGCTTGATACTTTTTTGCAGCCAGTTTCCAGAACCACCAAGAAAACTGTAATGTTGGCTGTGGCTTACGCTGCTTCTGTTATTGCCACCGGTCCTTCCGGATGCTCTAACGGTATGGCCAAAAGAGAAATTCCTGAAGTTCCTCATTACGTTATGAAGTTTGCTTCTTCAAGAACCCTCATCTCAACTGCCACCGACGATGATGCTTTGGACTTAGCTGAAGCCAAGTACTTGAAGGGTGAGAGCTTGAGCGGGCTTCTTATCTATAGTAACGAGTCTAAAACTGCTATGGGTGACTTCTCGATCAACAACGAAACCACTCTTTCTGCTAGATCTAGTGAACATGTCAAGAGATGGTCTTGTTCCAGTGCTCCTCTCGGAACTCACTTCACCCAGTGGAATACCTGGTCCCACGGGCTGTTGTGGAGTCCTTGGACTAAGTCTTCTGGTTGTGCGTACAATGGTAACAATGGATCTGGGGCCCTGCAACAAATTAATTGGAGTACATCCATTACTGAAACCATTAGTGTTGATTTCAGTCTTGGTGTTGCAGAACCTGATGCGCTGGAAAGTTTTGGATACAGTATCAGTTGGCTGAAGTCCAACGGTGGTGCTTTCACTTGTAACATTGCTGCAGGAGATAAGGCTTCGATTTGGCTGCAGTCTCTTTACTACTGGGCTTATCAACAGCACCAAAAATGTAACAGACACTACTATGGTAAGAACGGGTGCAAGTGTAATGATTGGTCTACTCCTGTCTGGGGTCAAGTTCCTGTTACCAACAAGGACCCTAACTTGGGTTGTAGCAGTGGTGCCTCTTCTCAATGTTAATTTTCCTCAAGGTAAGACTGCCCTGATATTCCACTGATTCCCTGCAGTTTGGACTCTATTGGTAAATTGAGCAGTTCTATGTTCCTTCGATTCTGTTCTTGTTTCACTTTTAAAAACTCAAAAAACCAAATTTTTTCTTTCTATGTATATATGATTTTTCTCTTTTAATATATACTTGAATCAAATGGAGTGTAAATAAAGCTCTGTCCTAAATCAGATTTTCTTTTAACTCAACTGATACAAATTTTAGCTTACCTCTGAAACTTAGTATTTTCAATTTCTCAGAATCATTCTATTATTTTAGAATTTTCAAAACTACTCATAGCACAGATGACGACAAGATACAAGACTTATATGTAGAAGATAAAATCTAGTGTGATTATTTAACGACTTTCTGGGTAAGTATACAAAAAGTACAAGGCAAAATCAAAAATTTAACATAAAATCTTCCTAAATACTGTTAGGAAGTCTGTAACTGATTTAGTACAGATTTCTATTACTTTGTCAAACAATTGACTTGGAATACCTTACTATTCCAATATTCAAAACAACTCTCAAACTAATTCCAGAACCTTGTCATGCATCTTTTCAATATTTGTCTGGTAACTTTATAACAGTCCTATAATTTTATATTTTTGAATTGGACTATATTCCTAATAATAAAAATTTAAAGCCAAATAATTACATATGAAGCAAATTGCCTTAGAAACACAACATGTCGCTTTCTCAGAGGAAACCGTATGGGATCCCAAAGTATATCTAGACATGGTTTCCCTATCGCGTGTGTGATAAGGCCGTCAGGAAATCTTGTCATGCCCAGAGAACGGTATAGATTGGTTTCCTTGGGGGTGTGGAAATCTTTTTTACGTTAGAGGGGACAAAGAAAATCCGATTACGGTGTTGGTTCTGGAGAGAAAGGCCAAGTAGTTTCTTCCTGAGCCAGTGCTTTTCCTGTTTGATGAGGATATTGAAGACACTAAAAGTGAATAGAAACGGAGAAGGAGGTGATGAGCAGATGAATATCGAGTAAATAGAGACGAGAAACACTGCGTTATTTTCTATGGAAATACCATGATTATCTAAAATCTACAAAATATATTTAAAACCAATATATCTCTACAACCTCGAGAGTTACATCTGAAAAATCCCAAAATTTTTAAGGCCCTATCATTTTAACTAGATTAGTCCTTACTAACTTGGATCACGATTTACAGTATACAACTTTATACGATATAAGTATTAACCAACTTTAGAGCTAATTGATATTACACTATTCAAATTGCAACTCATATAGGTTGTATAGACACCATACATAATATCTGTACCTTACATACTCAGTGAAATATATACTATATCAATGCCTATAAATAAGATAGCCTAACTTGATTTTTTTTTGGATTCAATGTATTCTCTGCTATATCTTTCAATAGTATCATAATTAAATCATCGAAAAAAGTACCGGTTATTCTCATCTATTAAACTGAACAAAGACCTGGAAAACAACTCCTGGTTAGAATATTCGTTTCCTATGAAAGTACTTCCAAAATAGATAAAGAACAGGTACTATCCGCGCTACCAGAAAAAGTACCAAAGAGGAAAAACCAGACAAAACACAAAACAGAGAAATAGAGTTAACTATACCTTGAAACGAACACTGATTTGCAGTTGGACTCTTCCTAGATGTTGTACCAAAAACTCTGAGGAAGTTCTTTCTCAGAATAATAATGAGCGTCTATTTTATAAGTTTGAATTTATTTGCAATCAGCATATCTTTAGTGCATATTTGCTAGATATTGATTATTTGGTAGTATATTACACTTATTTGCCATACATAAATTTTACTATTCATATTATTCTTTATTCATTTCTTTTATTCTTATTATAACCACGAAAACACCCCAACTGCAACAGTATGAGAGGAAATTTTACAATATCAAAAGACCGTTTCAAAAGAAAACCTTCTCAAACCAAAGCAAGACCCCATTCCTACACGAAAATCACAACGTCACTACGATCCGTTACCACTTCACCAACTCAAACGTAGATCTTTGAAAATCCACGGCAACAAAACAGCCTCACTGTAGCTATCGATATATACCCTGGTTTCTCCTTTCAGTACGAATAATACGAGTTTCTTAAACGCACAGAAAGAGGCACAATAATGCCGTATCCTTCCACCTCTCTGACCTCTTGAATATTCCAGTTTTCTTCAAGGAAAGGACTTGTTCCAGGTTGACTTGTAGACATTGAATTAAGGCGTCAAACGGAGCTGGCGTGTTTTTTTAATTCTCAGTTCCTTTTTCATTACTAGTTCCCTATTCATATTAAGTTCCCATTTTATTGTTATGTCCACTAATAAACTCCTCCAGCCTGAAAGTTGAGCACCGCAAGCAACTTGCTGTTATAAAAGGATTTAAAGTTTCCGAGGGTCAACAGCTTCAACGTGCATGTCCGAGTCTACGTTATTAATAGTCTTAAAATTGACGTTCAAGGACTCTAAATTGCAACTTGATACTGAATTTCTTCAGCTTTTGCTTATGGATGAAGTATCTTTATCTTTTCTAGTCGGTCTTAAGTTGCGTAGATAGAGATGGGATTTTTAATTCGAGACAATGTAATATTAGTAGCCGTCAAGTTCTCAAGGACACTATACATATCAATAGAATTATAAGTCGTCAATCGTGTAATCCTAATTTTCCAAACCGATAAATGTCACTGCTATTCTTCAAACAAACACAGGGGACTTAAAAATTGCTTTCAATTTTAGTTTCTGGTACGGAGGACGTACTGGTTCCTTTTTCCTTTGAAGAATTGTATCATGTTCTGTAATCAAAATTTGTTTTAAGAAGAAAAGCAGTTTGATAATAAAGAAAAGTTTAGTTTGCAATTTAAGTATTGCAAAGTCATGAGGGCTCTCCCTTGTAGTTTTCAAGACCTAAAGTAAGGATCATACATAACCATTCTATAAATCTGCATGAATTCGGTTCCTGCAAGCTACTGTTTGGAAAAGGTGACGATGAAATTATTAAGTAAACTTAACAAATCATTTGAATTAGGGAAATATGTCATCATATATTGTAATATCTATATGTTTTAAGTACTATGGAGCATGTTTTAACTATTTCTAAATATCAATCCAAACGGAAAGGACTAAAAATAAAACAAGTTTTGATCAGGGGACTAGTCAGTCAAATATCATCCAAAGTAACGTAGACTTGTAAGACCACTTGTTATTTTGAGCTTGAAGCTATTCGTGCAGGTAGAATTAACTTAGGCTTTGAATTGAAATTTTTTGAATTTCATTAATAATAAGATCTATTTCATTTTTTTTTCTGATAATAGTATTTCATTTATGTTAATTTAATGTGAATTTCTTAATTATAATTTAATCCGGTAGCGCCAACTTTTTACTTCTGTGCAATTTCTATTTTTTTACCATTGGACTTTTAATTCATATCACAAGAAGTAAATATTCGAGCCAAGTAGGAGCTACGAGCGTAGCGAGTAGCGAGTAGCTCTTTGCGAGCAGCTTATTATTTATAAGATATTGCTTGAATAATCATTCTTGATGATTTTAAGTGCTTATCAATTGTCTGCAAAATTAATTACCATGGTATGAATGTATACGGTGATGATTAATATGTAAAATGATTGTATCATTTGTATTTCTATTAAATTCCTACTTGTTGCATTATTAATCTTGGACATTAAAAGAGATGATCTGATTTATCTTTCTAACAGGAAATTGGAATAGTTCTTTTGGTCACAGCAGATTGCATATTAAAGTAAAGAGCAAACACACTTTCAAAATTTGAAAAGGTTTATTAACTTGAAAAGTTTGAATGAACCTGTTATCTCAAAGTAAAACCATTATACTCAAAACTGACCGGACACTTGAGGACTTCTCTTTTGGAACGATCCCTTCAAGATTGTAAAAAGACATCCTGGAATCTCTGGTCATGTCTTCACCTACAGGAGAACACCCAGTAGGTTATTTAGAGAAATTCACAATTATTCTACCAAACTAGTTTTGAATTGACTAGAGTTTCCAAAGACAGATTAAGACGCAGGAAAGAATTAATGGAATGTAATAGGCAAAATTCTAAAGCTGGTTAGCCAAATATTCAGATAGAGGTTGTGATGGATTCCTTCCTTGAAACTTTGAGGTGGTGCTGGCATTCCCGTTCTAACATACCCTGTTACCCGGAGAACATCTCCATTGAACTTGAGAGTTTGTGTTAAGCCGTTATTTAGATGAGGATTTTCAATATGACGAAATATTCTCACCGAAAATTTAAGATCGGAATTAAAATTTCTCCTCTATATTCTCATAAGTCCTTAATAGGCTTCAAGAAAAAGCCACTTCAAGAGAGCTACCTCAAGATATATCCACCTCAAGAATATCCACCTCAAGAAATATCCACTACCAATGTTTAGCCAAAGATAGCCAAAGTTTACTACTTGGAAAGGCATTCGGCCATATATCGAATCTCCGATTTCACGTGACACATGATCTCTACTTTTCTTCATTAGTGAAATTTCCCATCCAATCAAGTACCCAACAGAAAAGGCCAAATACTGCTCCATGTCACTCTTCCAGTACCTAAAGGCTCCGCTAACTTCTGCGCTCGTGGTGTTCCTCCTCTCGACCGCAAAAACTCTCCCAGGGGCTTATTTCTGCCGCTTCTACTACCAGGTGATTAACATCATTCTTCTTCCTCGTCGCCAGTTTCTCCGGAACGGGCGGACCAACACGTTTGGCGTTACTTCGTCCGAAGATCTCTTCCGTTGGGTGGATTTCGACACGTACGTGTCGCCTTTGGAGATCGACATGTACTTGCACAAGTCCAACTCGACGTACTTTGCGGACTTGGACATTGCCAGAACAAAGATGGTGAGCCAGGTTTTCCAGAAGCTCTTTTTGGACTACTACGATAACACCAAGGGTCAGTTCAAGGTGAAGGGAATGGCCAACATGCCGTATGTTCCCGTGGGCTCTGTGCAGTGCACCTTTCTCAAGGAGCTCAAGTGTTTCCAGCGCTTCACCATTTCTTCTCGTGTGTATTCCTGGGACGACAAGTGGTTGTATGTGTTGAGTAAGTTTGTCAGTGGCAACAAGGTGCATGCATTTGCTATGACCAAGTATGTGTTTAAGCGCGGGAGAGTGACGATCCGTCCTGAGGAGTTTATTGGGGAATGTGGTTTGGCTAGTGAGGTGTATGAGTTAAAGGGAACGAAGGATGTTTGGAGTTTGACTGTTGATGATTTCTAATCTCTGAGCGAAGCGAAGAGATCCGGTGTAGATCTTTAGATTATCGAGAATGCATGTATTTTAGATTATCCAGAATGCATTTATTTCAGATTATCGAGAATGCATTTATTTTCAAATTATCGAGAATGCATTTATTTTCATTTTATCGAGAATGCATTTATTTTCAGCTTATAGATTTTCAGTTTAAGGTATATTGATTTTCAGTTTTCAGTAGTTAAAGATTTTCTTTTTTAAGGTTCATAGATTATCAGTGTTATCTGATATTCACCGATTACCTGAAATTTATATTATGTATCTTGTCAAAACATCAATAATGTAACGAGATCTTTTCATTTACGTGGGGAAGGCCTTTTCCCGGGACTTCCTTTGGCTTTGTGATTTCTGTAACATACAGAAACCTTACCCCATGAATAATAAGCCCTCAGTTCTTTTACGAACCTCGCTTATCGTATGTTATGCTTTAAGATACGAGTGTATTTAGTTTGTGTTAGGTTTATACTTTAGAAACCAAAAAATAAATGAAAAACCGTGAATCCCACAGATGCTAATTACATGCAGCCATCACTCGAGAACGCCTTTCGGGGCTTTTACGTATTAACTAACGTGGACTCTATTTGTATCAGATGCGGCGATTTTAAATATCTCAGATTGTAGTTAAAGGAACAATCGGTTTGTGGGTTCTTTTCGTTTTCCCTTTCTGGTGTATTACATTGGATGGCTACGTAAAGACGAATACCGAGTCACAGAGTAAATAATTCAAGAGCTATTGAAATAATTCTTATTTATCAGTCTACCTTAGATATACTGGTTAATGTCTCAGGTTTATGCTACGAATCTCCGACTTTCTCCTTCTTTCCAGTTTGATTTTGTTCATTCCATTCTGTCAAATATTTCACTTACGTGATTTCCGAATCTCCAATCATTAAACGACAGGTTTAAATGGGTTTAGGTTATGGTTTGGTGAAATTCTGATTTCTGATCTCTGTTGGTATTTGATGTACTCCTTGAATTTTTTGAATTCCCATGTCTACAGTAGAAAGTCATCAGTCATAAATACACCAGAACCAAGAATAAACATATATCTGCTAACTTCATCTTACCTGTTCTAATGAACCATCCATAAACGTGTTATAAATACGGGCTGGTATATTTATAGGCCAGATCTCGCCACGATGACACCAATTTTACACCTTGGTAGACATACCTGTCGTATATTTTAATCAGCTGTACCTGTTTTAACACTACAGAGAATAAAATGTTCACATTCCATATACCATGTTTTTATGATTCACGGACCTTGGTACGAATCCACCTAAGCGATAGAGAGAAACCTTTTAGTACTTTTCCTTTTCTAGTCTTATAACCATGTAATACTATACAAACCACCTACTCATGCTTGTGTAATTACGGGTTTGTCATGCTTCTTTAAGAACTGGGGTATGTTTGTGGCAATGCAACATTGGTAATGTCTCCGATTATCCGTGAGAAGGACATGTGGAGCACTGTCAAATGGAAGATGTATTCAATAAGTGAACAAACTGAAGGCTCCGTATTTAATTGAGTCATAACAAATCAGGTGCGAAAAATGTATGGAAGATAGGAAATTGTTTATCTCAGATATAATATTCAATACATACCTATTTACACCTAAACCTATTACACATATTTACACCTTTTACACCTAAACGTATTTACACCTACTCAAACCTACTCACCTACTCAAACCTACTCGCTTTGCTCGTAGGTTTTCGTAGGCTCGTACGTTTTCGGTTACGTCATCTTACCTAATCCCCCTCGTCCCCACATTAATGAAGCAAGACGAGCAACTTGCTGACGCCTGGAGCAAGGATACCAGTCCAGGAACCCGCGTTTAGCTCATGTAACCCACCCTCTTCCTCCTTGCTCTATTTCTCTGTTCTTTTCGGAGATTACCCTATCTCACCTGCACACAGCAAGCATATACTCAGATTCAAACATAAACCCAACTCTTCCTTACCAGAACCATGGGAAACACTCCTTCAAGCAGCAGCACGAGAAAATCCGCCGCCGGCGCAGCCCTCCACACACACGAGAACCTCGATGCAGAGTTCAATGACCTCATTCTCCACCAGGTCAAGCCCATCAGGCTGGACGAGTTTCTGAGCGACTTGATTGAGGACGAGTACAACGAGATCGACCTGGGTTTGGGCCAGGATGCAGACGACGTGATTATGGGAGGCACCGAAGGCGCGTCCTCGCTGACCGCAGCGCTGCCTGGCCGCTTCTCGGTGCTGATCAAGTGGTCCAACCACCTCCACGAGAATATCTCCAAGATTGCGATTATCGGGTCGTTTTCCAATTGGCGGGACGTGATCCGACTCGAGCCAGCGGCGCACGATCCTACAGAGTACCAGGCCACGTTGCATCTCCCCGTGGGCGTGCACAAGCTCTTGTACATCATCAACAACGAGTACCGGGTCAGCGAGCACTTGCCCACCGCCACGGACCAGGAGGGCATTTTCTTCAACTGGTTCGAGGTGATTGACGAGAACCACTTGTACAGCGAGCGCAGAAGCGACTTGAACGTGCAAGAGGCGGGCCGCCACGAGGTGGATGCTATCAACAAGAAAACTAACAGCTTCTTGGTGCGGTTGAGCAAGGAGGTGAACATGTTTGAGCACATTGAGGATGCAACCTCTTTGGCCAACTTGGATCCGCCATGTGACGTGTTCACGGACCATAAACCAAGTATGGTTGCTCTAACATCACAAACTTCGCAAACGTCCACGGCTTCAAACATCCTTAAGTATTCCCCTCCAAAACTCCACTACTCGACGGAAATCCCACAAATGTTCCAGAACTACGAATACTTCAAGCAGAAGGGCGACGACTACGAGCTCCCGGAACCGCCGCAGCTCCCGGCGCATCTCAACAACGTGTTGCTCAACAAGATTGAACGCACCAGCCATCCAAACTCGTTCACCTCCCTAAGACCTCCCAACGCAGGCTTCATGGGAAGACCGCCGCTCCGCAGAGCAGACTCGTCCTACTACGCCAGCAACAAGGAAGCTTACCACCTCTCCATCCCGAACCATGTGATCTTGAACCACTTGATGACCACAAGCATCCGCAACGAGGTCTTGACCGTGGCCTGTATCACCCGCTACTCGGGCAAGTTTGTCACCCAGATCATGCACCTGCCTGCTGAATAGACCGCCTTATTTATTCAATACACTTAGATAACCTATGTACGAGAATACAAGAACTCCTCTACGCTTCTTATGTAGTACGAGACCAATGTCTTTAACTCGAATACTTGGTACTAAGAAGATAGAAAATGGTGAGGAGCTGGTAACTGGTAACTGAATACTGAGTACCTGATAACTAAGTACTGAGTACTGACCACCTGATAACTAAGTACTGACCACTGATCACCTCACAAACCTTCGGTTTGTTCGATTACATATCATAGTTAAGATTCAAAGCGCGTCTGCGGTCTCTGCGGAGCCGTGATTGCATCAAACCATACGTACCCCTCTTAACAATCACTTCCAATTGAAAAACATTCAACTCAGGGTATATCTTTTTCGTGTGCTCGTATAACAGCATGATCATACCTTTGCGCTCCAACTTGTTGGTGTCTCTCTTCCATGTCTTGTACCCGAGCTCAAACTTGCACGTCTTTCTGAACATCTCCAAAACGTTGATTTCCACCTCCTTGGTCACCCGGATGTCGTACTCTTCAAGTCCCAAGATCTTCAGAAGGTCCTTGATGTTGAGTCGCGAGAAGTACCGTTCATTCTTATCCTTTGCTTCAGAGTCGTCTTGCAAAGGCGAGTTTTCCGACAGAGCCGGTTTGGAGTTGTCTTTGTTTCGAGACAGCCTCGCCCGTTTCGAAGTGTCCGGCTTTACCCGTTTCCTCGGAGCCGGTTTCTCGCTCTTTTGCTTCTCAAACATCGCCAGCAATTCTTTGATCAGATAAAATAAGCTTCTGTACTCCTTCTTCTGCGGTTTCACGTTGAATTTGGGGAACTCCTTGGATTCAGTTTCCAAGGCCTGGCCGGAATCCTGGTCATTTCTCTTCCTATACTGGAACTTTACAATATACGTTGGTGTTTCCGGGATAAGTATTCTAATGCGTCGCCGCTCACTAGAAGTATCCACCTTCAACTTGGGCTGTATGTTTCTGTTTCTTTCAATACATTTCGTGTACTGCCTGTGATATGCCCTTTCCAAGTATTCCTTGGAGAAAATGTACTTTTCCTTGCGTTTCGGCTTTGAGCTCTGGGTATCTTCATCGTCCGAGTCCAAATCGATTATAGGAACGATTTTTGACTGCGAAACTGGTTTGTGGGGAGTCGGCTCTATGGGAGAACTGAATTGGCACAAATCGAAGTTGTCTAAATCTACAAACTCCTGGCTTGGGGCGATTTCATCAAGTAAGCCGTGGAAATCCACAGACTTGTCTTCTAAAGGAGACACCGCGGTTGAGGTGCTTGGAAGTTTTGCAAAGGACCCGTAGAAAGAGGTGGGTTTGTGTAAGTCTGTATCGTTGGTTCGAAACGAGTTCCAGTCAACGGGACTCTCTGCTGTGAAGGTGAAGAGGTCGTCGCTAGGTAATTTCAAAGATAAACTTGAGTCCAAGCGGGTTTCCGTGCCATGTGAGAAGTTACCTTGTAAGCCATCGATCTCGTCCAAGTTCAAGTCCCATGGAGTTCTAGGAACATTTTGCAGATTCCCAGGTTGGAAAATGAGCTTGGGGTTGACGTCAAGGAGATTGTTGAGGAAGGGAAGGTCCTGTTCCAAGGGCGAGGAAGTCTCCAAGATTGAAGGGGGGGCTGGAACGTAATCGGAAACAGCTGATTGAGAGGACATTTGGGTCATGCAGGAAGTAGAAAGATGTAGAATGAACAGGATGCTCAATGCAGTATTGTTTTCTTATGGATGTCACAAGATACCAGTGATTCTCTGGAGCTATAATACAGAATGCCTTAACCTGCTAATAAGCTCTTAGCTTAACGAAGGACAAAGGTTTAGTCTAAAACACGATCGATACTTAAACTGTAAGATGTATTATATCTCAAGCTAGGAGTTGATCTGGATGATGCTTGGAAGTAAAATGTCAAAGGTAGTGCCTTGTAATGTGAATGGCGTAGACACGGGTGTGTATATTCAGATCGAATATGCTACACTGAATGAATCTCAGCTAAAGAAGAGTATAAGGTGAAAACAAATTACAAGGGCAAACTGGGTTACATTTATAGAGAATCCACAGGGATGAAGGAGTGGGGGCCCAAGAAGGAAGGGTCCGGATGGGGACGAGTGCATGAGAGGAAGAAGGGCTATTTCGGGAAGATATGATAGATAAAAATATTTGACTCGTACGCTTTGGATTTAAAAAATATCATTTTGTTGTGATTAAAAATAGAAAAGAAAATTTACAAACAACGGGAATTGGGTGTGGTCTACATCAGTGCTATAAGTCACTGCTCATATCAGATTAACATACGTTATCCAGATTAACACACATTATCCAGATCTATTCCTTATGTCTTCTCTCATGGTTACTTATCACCGAATTGGTGCACAAAATCAGGTATATGCACATTTATGGCGCGGCCATTGTGGATAAAAAATACCACAGAAGAAGGAAATGAAACGGCCAAGCGAGCATGGTGTGATATTGTATGGGAAATGTAAGAGAAGAACCGAGAGGTAGTAGAGAAAATAAAGAGTAGAGAGAGTACAAAGGGTGTAGAGAGTATAAAAGGTAAAATAGTATAAAAGGTGTAAAGAGTGTGAAAGGTATAAAAGGTACATATGGATAGCAGATGTGTGCTTAGAACGTATAGGTTGATAATGCAGGATACGAGTTTCCAGTTACGGGTTTTGTGGAAGTACTAGCGAGTATAATAACAATTGATTAGCACAATTCTAATACACAACTATAACTTGTTCTCTTATAACATCTTTCAATTCTGGATACTCTTTCAATTATAGATACAAACCTCTTTCAATTATACTCTTTCATGTCACATTATTCCAGCTGACGGCAATTAGCCGTATCAAGTCACATACATTCAAGATTTTTAGTTTCATAGTACTATTCATCTACTCAGTAGATGGAGGACTAATTTACTTTATATTGGACCTACCATGGGACATACCATCCTGTTCTCCACAATGAATCCGCTAGCAAGTGCGATTCAAACTTTTATAAACATGGTGTACTACAAAACACCAGTTTTAACAAGATGTTATTTCCTATGACGTCATTTTTATGAGAGTATTCCGGTCTAAAATTCATCATTTTCGCCTGCTGGTCTGTGGTAATTGTTAGTACACTTTCACACCTCGGACCGGGAATATTAACCGGAAATTTCCAAACCAAGAGTTGAGAAGCCAAGACTATAAAGGATTAAATATCAAGATTATAGAATAACTACTTCTCCCGAAGCTTCAAGAAACCAAATGGATAAAAAATCGTACTTATTTTTTTCTGCTTTGATAATACTCGTACGAAATAAACAAACTTATTAATTCGTATTTCATTATACCTGTAATACCTGTAACATTTTTGAGTCTTTGTTGATGTTTCACCCATAGATATTCAGTCTAATGTATACTCTCACAGCTACAAATGAAACGAGTAGCTTTGAAATATCTTTAATACGCCTGATCCCGCTATCACAACTACCGTATTATCTTTATAACCGAGTGATTTCTTCGAGAATACATTTTTACTTTTGTAGTTTCCTTTTACTGTTTAAATATAGAAAAACGATCAAATATCTGAAGTCCACGTAAACAACTTAAACAACTTCCAATGTTTAGTTTCCATTGAAGCACAATCCAACCATACAGTCGGTACCAGATCAACAAAGAATACAAAGTACATAGCTCCTTTATTGTTAATCTCTAAGGATGCTTTATTATACTCAATAAGAGTAATATATTTAACTTAATCCTCGTAGTAATAAATATACTTAAAAATTCCAGAATTCACTTATAAATTAAGTTTTCTCCAAATGGAAAAAAGCAGCGAAAATTTTACATCTCGATTTCCAGCCACCAAATTAACTTAATCAAATTAACTTAAACGATCAATATCCGGCTCATACACAGAAAAGAACGTTCCGGTGCTTATGGGATACGTTTGTGAATCCTTGAATATTTTACCTTGTTACCCCTAACTACAAGAATGATGCTTATCGTGTCTAATTAATATATATTGAATATTTCCTCGCTGGCACAGTCCTCTCTATTACAAGAACACTTAAAAAAACAGCTGAATCTTGTGATCTTCATAATGCAAAAAGTAGCTGGCCAAAACAGAATTAAAACCTCGTATGATACACCCATTTATTATAATTTCATCGTATAATTATTGTTCTCATATTTATTGTCATTCTTGAAATCAAGCAAATTGGGGGGTTTTGGCAGAATTAGCTGAGAATTTTCGTTTTTAAAAATGGCTTCAATTTCATTTATAACTTTTCTTATCATTCCAGATTTAGTTATTGTTAAAAACACTGTTAATATAAAGACAGTGTGCCCTGAATTATTGTTAATACCATCTTAAGCGTGGACAAATTCGATTGTCCTTATGTACTTCATCTCTTCTAGTAAATACAATAAATACTTGGATCTGCTCAAATGACTGTCAAAATCGTAGAAATTTAACTCTATGAGTTTCTCGAACTCCATGCACTTCTCGATATTTTGGAAGTTGTGAATTCCTCCAAAACTCTACATAACTACCAAAGCTACTGTTGGGTGCAAAATGTGACCATGTTCTAACATAAGACTTTGCTCACATTTCTAAGGAATACACATTATGCAATTCCAAAATCACACTAGGCCCGTTTAACCATCTATTTGAGCAATATCACCATAAGATGGTTTATGTTTGTTCATTCGGAATTTTATTTGCAGCCAAAACTAACGCAATTTTCTACACTTAAAACGATATCTGCTTTCTGTTTATACAGAATAATCCTCGTTACTTTACAATATTAAGTTTCTATTGCTACCCCTTTATCGATTAATCTTGTTAACAACCACAACAAAATCGATAAACTGGGTATACTTCAAATAAAACAAGTATTTAAACATGTTTTATTTTTCACAATGCCACAATTTACCACATTTGGTGGTTTTTCATATTACACATTTAAGATTAATTAAATCAAGTATGTAAGTTTCTCATAAGCTACACTTTTGAATAATTGACTTCCTGTAGAGCTTGGGTACGTGTATCCAGGGTTTTGAAACTTCAAAAGTTATAGAATGAGGCACGTTGAGCTGCCTACACATTTAATTATACCCTGCTACATTTTAAGATAGGATGCTACATTATTTAACTGTAGTATTTATTAATAAACAATATATTAAAGAGATTTCATTGGTACCATTTCAAACCTTTGACCAAAATCAAAATCTCCAAGAGTTCCATATATTCAGTTTTTAAACAATAGTACAGCCAGTACCACCGATACCGTGTCCAACGTATTCATTGTCCTTCTTAGCGTCTTGGGACTTGTTAGCGGTGGAAGTAGTTTGTTGAGCAGCCATTTTAGTTTTGTTTGTAGTTATTGATACTTTTCCAAAACATGGAATGTTGTGGTCTTTATATAGTATTCCTAAGAAAGCTGGCTCGTATCTCAGTTTCCTTTATCCTCTCATCTATGGGTGCAAACCACAAGTGTTCTTTATTGTCTCTTGTTTGTATCTTGTTTCAACTGAAAAACAAAATTTCCTAATTTGGATGTGACAATGCCGATTTTATAACACATTATGAAGTTGTTGAGGCCATTGGAGACTAAACTCTGTTTTTGGATAGCTTGGCCCCGGATTCGGAAAAATATAGTCCCTCGGCCCTTTTTGAAAGTTCTCTCTCCAATCATACTGCTCAATTTATACCGCAAAAGTTTATTGTTATTTTTCTTTTTTTCTAATGTACCAAAATTTTGCACCCAAAATTCGACTTTACTTCAAAATGTCCTTTTTTGTGGCATGAATAGTGTGAAGACAATAAAGCAGGAATTATGCTGGTGTTTCTGAATGAAATTTTTAATAGCTATAGTCTTACCCAAGTACTGCATCTTGTTAACCAGTACGACCATCCTTGAGAAAGCCATCTCTTTTTTCAAAAATTTTCTTCAAAAAGGATTCTTGTATAAATAATACTGGAGCTTCCATTAATCTATCCAAGAGAACACAGGCAGGGTTACGGATAGGTTGAGAAGTGGATGTTGTAAACATCAATTGAGGGATGAAGGGGGTTTGTGAAGAACTCTACTAGAATCTCTGTGCACTCCACATATAGAGAATAGTTATATTTATCTAGTGTATTCCTCGTTTCATATCAAACGTTTGTTTTGGAGGGACTTTCTAAAACATGCCGGTCTCACTGTATAATCATCTCTGAGCCCTATTGCCATAACGGGGGTTTTCAAACATTCCTTCAAACGCCAACTTGGTGAAAAATGCAAGAGTTGCACTGTTTTGGCACTCATTGGGGTAGAACAATATATACGCTCTGATATTTCTTCCGATGGTTTGAGTTAACTGAAGTATTATGAAATTATGGAAATTATGGAAATTATGCAAGTTAAGCAAAAAATTATGGAAATTGTATTGTTAATAAGATTGGCGTATTCTCCTATATCCAGCTTACAGCAAATTACACGAGTTCACAGATATGGCTTAATTGGTATTGATCTATTATGTGCTATTACAATAACTGTAAAACATTTACGATAACTAATATTAAATGCAACAACATTAAAACAAAAAATACTAAATATTGTACAAGAAGAAAACATGTTACCTGTCTTAAAAATAGCCATTTCCAAACTTCTTATCAAGTATTTTGTTGGAAGATCAACGAAAAAAATAATAAAACAGGTGTACGGCATCTTCTGTTTAAGATAAACAAGAAAAAACTCAGCTGCAACATGATAGAAAGAGAAAAGAACAATCTAAAACTGCCAACGTTTTCTATCCGTTGAATAATTAACTTTGATAACCAAAAGTAACATTGGCAAGTGAAATTAAAAATACTCTCTACATAAACATGTGTGAATAAATAAAACGAAACAGGGTTGCCAACAAGCCCATAAATCAGCCCCCATGTGGTTCCCCCCTAATGGTTATTACACAACTTGTATATTATCTCTGAGTTTGATTCTGATGTAATTGACTTCTGGTTAAATTTTTAGCCCTGTCCAAGCATCGGCAATAGATACCTCTGGTTATGAGCGGAATCTTGGATTTTAATTTATGCAACTTTTGTAGTTGTGGATTTTTGTTGGACTTGTTGTGTTCAAGGATAATTGAACTGTTTCTAGAAGAGCAGTAGTAGTATGTAAGAGTTACCTCTAGACCTTGAGGAATTTAGCCACAAATGAAGTGTTTTGACATGTTGGAGTTAGTTTGTGTAAATGTGAGATGCACGATCTAAATTACGAAATTGTTCAAAGCCGTAGCATTCCGTTCCTGTACAGGCCAATAGGTTTGGAATAACACGATTTAGAGCCCTTCATGAGAGATTGAGTATAATGATGTCATTTGCGTTTTCTACTATTTGCAACAAGGGGGCTTTCCATGGCTTCCAATTAGAACCTTGTCAGTTACTTCTCATTGGCTCTTTTCTACTTGACATCTTAAATATGAGTTGGTAAATTGATTATAAATAGGACTCATCTTCCCAATTCTAATTTTAATCATCAGATTCCTATTAGATTCAAAAAAAAACCAAATTTACCCAAGATGAGCTTAGTTGATACCTTTTTGCAGCCAATTTCCAAAACCACCAAAAAATCATTTATGGTTGCTTTGATTTGTGCTTCTGCTGCTTTAGCTAGTCCTATTGCGCAGACTTTCAACAAGAGAGAACCAGTCGTGGCTCCTCGCGTTACAGTTGCTGCTACTACTGACGGTTACCTTACTGCTGCTACCGATGATGAAGCTTTGGAACTTGCTGAGTCATTGTATCACAAGGGTGAAAACATCAGCAGCCTTGTTATCTACAGTAACGAGTCGAGCACTGTTTTGTCTGAATTCTTGGTCAGCCAAAATGCACCATCCGGTAAAGAAGAAAAGAGAGAAGAGAATGAAGATCTTTCAATTATTCACTACAAACAGTGGGAAACTACTGGTAGCGGAAGTCTCTGGGGTAACTGGGTCAAGTCTTCCAGTTGTTGGGAAAATGGGGACAACACCGCTGAAGCACATGCTTCAATTTCTTGGAGTAGCACCGTTTCGCAATCTGTCAATGTTGGTTTCAACACCGGTGTTGCTATTCCAGAAGCTCAGATGAAATTTGGCTACAACATCACCTGGTCAGACACTCATTCTGGTTCTTTCACTTGTGATGTTGCACCAGGAAGCGAGGTTTCCATTTGGCTGCAGTCTCTTTACTTCTGGAGTACTCAAGAGTCCAGAGACTGTACCAGACATTTGTTCAGCAAGAATACTTGCTCCGACTGGAACAACAAAGTCTATGGCCAATTTCCAGTTTCCAATGTTCAACCAAACTTGGGATGTAGTGCTGGTGCCGCTGCCCTTTGTTAAATTCTGAAATGTCTACATCAAGCACAAATAGGTTTTATCTATGACGCTTGTGTTAGAATATATATATTTTATAGTTGCTGAGATGAAATATATATTATTTTAGAATAGAAATGTAGGAAACATTTTGCTGAAAACAATCTTCAAAATTTAAAGATTCATCTCTAAAAATGCCTAAAATGCTCAATTGTATTCTTGTATTGTCTAGGGTAAGTAGAGATAGTACATCCTCTATCATTTCTCTTTTTTAACTCAATGATATATATTTATACAGATCTATATGAAGAAGAGGACTTTGACGTTTTTTTGAAGTCAACGGTATTTTTTTTTTAACTCAATGAGTTGTACCACCTTTTTTTTTTAACTCAATGATATATATTTAAGTATAACTATACAAATCTATATATTATAGCATAAAAGTAAGAGGACTTTGATGTCTAATAATTCGAATTTATCTGTATTGGAGTGTAAACCATTTCCAGTGCATGCCACTTTTCTAAATTAATCAAATTTTTTCAAAAAAATCCCAAAGAATCAGAAAAATAAAAAAAATAATAAATTAAACCCCATAAATTCTATATTAGCTGAGTCGTGGAAGCATTCATTTCAAGATTGAGTGAATCGGAAATTGACTTTTTGTCCAAATTCCAACTTGTTCACTATTCACGAGAACAAATAGAAAAGAAGGGAAGAGAGAGGAGCTACTCGTTCATGTAGAGATGAAGTCCTGTAGAAGTTCACATTGGAAGTTTACAGGAGAAACTACGTACCATAGTAAATTATTTCTCAAACCAAGTGCTAGGGGTCTACCCCTATTCTACTAATTGGGTTACTGCTTGGATTACAATTAGAGCGCATCTTTACTATCCCGCTCTAAGCCTCATCGAAATACTATAAATATGCACCCATATTATCCTTCCTATAGCTTACATAGCACTACGCTATAATC
This sequence comes from Aciculoconidium aculeatum, assembly GCA_030579395.1. NCBI lineage: Eukaryota > Fungi > Ascomycota > Pichiomycetes > Serinales > Debaryomycetaceae > Aciculoconidium > Aciculoconidium aculeatum. The sequence goes on from JAKTQU010000036.1 coordinate 135,864, forward strand.
TAACGCTACTTGTAAGCCTCATAATATGGGCACCATCTTTTTTGTTGTCCAATTTTCTGGATTCCAAGATGACATTTTGGCCCTAAGAAGTATTTGGTGAAATCTTGGATTTCGGACTTTGCACTAACACGGACTTTAGTTACTGATATTATTCTTTAAAATACATTCATTAGACTGAACATATCAGAAGAGTCTTTCGACCCACGGCCAATGGATTTTAAGACTTCATTTTGGAGCGATGTCATGTGTGCTTCAGTAGGGAGCAACCAGGGAGCTTGATTTAGACCAATGAGAGAATATAGAATCCTTGTTTTCAAGTCATCTGCATTTATTGTGCTTACTTTGAAATAGACAAGGCCGTTTTCAACAAGTCCGATCTCGGTGTTTAACAACGAGTATTCTTGAAGTGCTAGGTTTCTAAGAGAAACTAAGAGGGCCATACCATTCATAACTCGTTCCTTAAATTCCCTGCTTATCCCTTCACTTGGCTTATTAGCAGCATAAAAGTTAAAGAAATCTACTGAAAAGGCTCTATAATAATTACGTCCCCTTTGTAAATTCTCACATGTAAGCTTTATTAATTCTTGCTTATTGGATTCCAACTGTTGCATGATTTCATTGTTACTGAGTTTTAATCCCGAGATTAGATTGAAGATTTTAATATCGTCAAGAGATGCTGCGGACCTCTTAATGAACGCATCATGGAATTCTCTAGGGAAAGATCTTAAATATTCTTCCGTACGGAGACAAACGTCGAGTGGGAGTTTTCTCAACAAACTTTCTTTCAAGTAAAGTATGAAGCGGGAATCGGAGTTTGTGTTGCTATCCATTTGGGTATATGTATTTACAGGCTGTTGTATTTCTTGATTTAACTCAAAGTTAAACATATTTGATTTGGTAAATTGTTGAGGGAGAGTCACCTTTTCAAGTTGTTCTGTAGTTTCTCCCACAGGGCCAATACTTGCAGAATTGGAGTTTGCAATCGAGTTATATATATTATTATCTAATCCAGATGAGGTGCCAATTCCATTGACATCAACAGAGAGATTTCCAGAAATTCGACTAGTCGCATATTCTTTCGCCTTATGCTGAATCGCCCTTGGTAACAAGATCTGGGAGGAAAGCTGTTTAGTTGAGGAGCGTGATGCCTGATTATTGGTCAGTGAAGGGATCTTTTTGCTTGATATAGTGGTTTTCTTTGGAGTGGCGATGTTGTAGGAGCGCTTATGTGTAAGAGAAGACTTGAACTTTGACTTTTGAGTTTGGCTGCCAAAAACTGGGTTTTTATGTTTTGGGATCAGTTTTGATCCTTTTTCGATGGGAGAAAGCGGATATTGATCCCCTTGCTTGATCTCATATGTAACTGCCCTCTCTATTTCTCGAATATCATATGAAGGCACTCTAGTTGGATTACAAGTCATTAAAAAGGTGGTGCTTTCAAAAAAAATGTGGTGTATAATTTTTGGTTTGGGAAAATTAAGTCCGATTCATTTTCATCACTACACATTTCCTCTATTCCTATTCTCTTAAATATACCGTGGGTGTTTGAGTCATGGAATATCCCATCTGTGTAATAGAATGACCTGCATTAGTTTGATGTGTACGGGTGTTGCTTTGGCCTTTTTGGTCCCAGTAACCAAGACTTTGGTATCCTATAAAGATTATTATGGCCAATGGGATAAGCTGGATACCGGCTCGTTCTTTGCTGAACTTGTCACCTTTACAGTCCCATTTCTGCGTTGTCGGGGTTACTCATAGTGCTCTCCTGCTTAAAAATTACTGATGACGAATTATATACATAAAGCGAAAGTATAGACTTATGACAGTTATACTATTTGGGCAAAGCGATGCTTGGCGCATTGGTTGCAGTTATTACAAGGATGAGCGTAGTTCTTGGGTCAGCTGTAATTGTGTTTGCTGCTATCATTAGATACTCAATGTGTGAGTTCTTGATGAATTGTGGATTTTGAAGAGTGCCTGACCACTGACGTGGAATGGTACTTTGAATTGCTGAAACTTCCCAAATTTTGTGTAATTTCTACAGTGTAGTTGCCAGCCCATAGCGCGTTCCCTGGCCGGTAGGAAATTTGATTTGGCAAGGGTTTTAGCATGTTATAACGTAGAAATTAATGTTGATTTAATAGAAATTAAGGTATCATTGGAAATCTCGTGCTTTGAAAATAGTTATTCTTTTCTTAGTAAGAGCTAAATAAATAATCAGGCTTGATGGAATGAGTTACATGATTCGTTGCTAGCTTCATGGATGTTACAATTTCATTGCTTGATGATTTATTTTCATTATATGGACCCAATCATCATGCTGGTAAAAACCATCTTAATATTTCGTTTTACTTGTTTTGTGAAGATTTTACAACTGTTGAATCACATTGTATAATATTGAGAGAAGTTGAACTTTCTTCTAGCGTAGAAATCCTATGCCCATCCTATATTTAGAAGTTAACTTTAAATGTGGTAGGATATTTGGGTGTTATGTATTTGACTCGTTAAGTTATAGAATGGTAACTTGTTATGTCGTTCTTCAGAATAGCTTGAGTAAAGGTAAAGTATAGCTGATTAGCTGTACAAAGGTATAAGGTATAAAGCTCATAATGAGTCACACGGTTGTACTGCCCAAGTAAGGACTAGCCTAGTTATATGAATAGGGGAAATCCCTAACAAACTCCTTCATTTTCCTTTATTTTTTACATAAAGTATGCTCAACAATAGCTAAAACATTTGGTTGACATGCGTTACCAAAGCGTTAACTCCTGCATTAGCTCCTTCTTCAAACTTACTGAATTGCTAATTTTTGTAGATATTTATATATTAGCGATCTAAATTTAGCGCTCTAAATGGCTGCGAAAAAATATTAAGTTGCTTTCAACCCGTTCTGTAGATTAAAGCAACTACCCTTTTGTTCATAATATTTACGCCTAACAATAACTTAAAAGTTATATAGATTTAATTAAGTTTTAATGGATTTTCTTAAAAAATTAAAAGAATTATACAGGCAAAACGACTTACTCTTTAATATTCTTGGTATATATTTATTCTTTCTGAAGCTGAATACTATTTCTTGATAGTAGGCTTGATATTTATTTATTCTGGCTTAATTAACTCCTTTGAAATGGTATGAACAAAAAATAAAGACTGAACGAACACTAGTATTTATCGTAATAGTAACTTTCACATTTTCCAAAGATAGCTTGGGGTTATTTAAAACGCCCAACATGTCGCGTAGCTGCACTTGTTGTAGTTTTTTAGCAGTGAACTTTCCAAGGAAAGCATATTATCAAGGGATATTACTTGCATCGGTTATCATCATCCCAGAACATGAATACATGGAGCTATTTTCCTTGTCGCTATATTTGGCTGCAAATAGAAAATCACTATAATCCATCTACGTTCTATACTTGGTATCTTAACCATTCCAGTATTTGAAAACTCCATTCTTTGATTCCTACACAAATGTATGTCCTCTCGTTGTGTACTTTAACGTCATATTGTTCAGATTCTGATCTTTCTTATCTATTCAGGTCTGAACCCCGCTTTACGAATTCAGCAGAAGTAATTCAGGATATAGAAAACATCTTTGAATATTCCATCTTTCACATATAGTGTGCCAGTCCGAATAGTGAGTCAGAGAAGACACAGAAAACATCCCGAAACAGACACTTCTACTCACTATCTAGGTCACTGTCATGGCCACTACCCTGGTCCCTATCCTTGTCCCTATCTCGGTTACTATCTCAGTCACTGTCAGAGAAACTGGGAACAAAATACGAATCCATGGGTATATCAATCAACACCTTTCTCTCATACATTTCACTCCAGCGATGTCCTCCGGGTGTTCTAGACGCGATAACAACCAGATGTGCCTTCTTCTTCAACATGCCCAAGCATAGTAAGTAAAGGGTATCGTAATTAAGGCAGGGGTTGTGTTCCAAGTTAATGACCCGAAGCGAATTCGGCTCTGCTATTTTGATCTTTTTTATACTGGTGTCCCCTAAGTCCAAATAAACTAAATTGGGAGGCGGGTAAAATGTGTTGGTAGAAAAATAGCCCTCAAACTCACAAAATAGCTTTAGCGTAAGTAGGTTTACGATTCTGCTGTGGTCTCCCAGAATGCTTGTAAACGTACTGCTCTGGCCTGAGACGCTGACAACACTTTGCGGAAGTTTATCCCAGTCCAACGACATGTACATTCCATGGAGAATGATAGTCTTAAGAGAAGGGCAATCCTTCAAGTATAAATCCACAATCGTCTTGCCGAAAGGATTGAAACCTTCAATGGAAAGAGACTTCAATTCTGGGAAAGCCAACTCGATTTTCCCGCCTTTTGAGCGGGTAAAAATCTTGAGCTTAGTTATGCACTTGGGAACATACTTTTCCAAGAAGCTGTTAAGAATGGAGAGCGGTAAAGAAGATTTCAATTCAAAAGATCGTAAACCCAGAGGGAACCTGAACTCTTGTAATTCTTCAAGAGAATCGCTTTCGAGCTGAACCTTGTGAACACTATCTGGGAGTTTTGTTGAAACTCGAATCGTATCAAGATAACGGACTTGGCCTACCAACGTTAGTTTCTTAAACTGTGTTAGGTCTAGTGGGACAGATTTGACTGCATCCAAATACAATTCTGTAATACTTGGTGGGCAATTCAAAGAAGAAAAGTCATTTATGTCGCTTCCATACAAGTACAAGTATTGTAGCTCACACAAGTTGGATAAATCTCCGCTGTACTCATGCTTGTTTTTGCGTAAACTTAGTTCCTGTAACCCATTGGGCCAAACGACGTCATTGATCGGTTCTGAAAGGCACTTGTCAAGCTTCAAAGTTTTTAGGCCAGCAGGAAACACTTTGCTGTCCAACTTGACAGACAATTTCTTGATGGAAACATGCTTCAACGTGGATGGTAAAGCCAGTGTGTCGAGGGAAAAGTTGGTTAAGAAAGCCGCCGAGAGAGATACCAAGTGCGGAGGAAGAGCTATCGGTGTCCAATCCTTCAGATGAGTACCAAGCTCATGTAGATGTAAGTCCTTAACACCTTGAGGGAGGTCAAGGTCCAAAAGTTCACGGCAATCGGCGATTTTCAACTCGATCAAGGACTTTAGTTGAGACAAGCCCCGGGTTGTGGTAAGTGAATTACAGTTCTGAATAGTGAGGCTTGTCAAAGTTTTGGGATAACTTCTCTCGAAATCTGAGAAGGCTTTCTTTTTCTCCCATGCTAAGCACAATCTGTGCGGGTAGAGCTGTGGGGTTGCTATCGTAAGGAATGGCATTTGTTCAATATGTTCTTCGAGTTGGGTAACCAGCATTTTATAACCACCTGGTTTGCAGAAGATACGATAGGGTAAACTTTCCAATTGAGCTAATTCGGAAACGTTACTTACTGTAACCAATATTCGCTTAGCGTCCCTCAATAGATGTGGCTTGCTTTCGTGGAGAGAAAGCACCTCCTCTACCACGTTAAAGTGGAGATTTGTCGGTCTGAAGCTGCTGTTTGAATCTGCAAGGTACTCGAGCCATAGTGGCAAGCATGTAGGATGTGGGTCATTCTGTGAAAATACAATGCCACTATGTGAAACTTCAATGCGGGGATACAAGGGTCCTAGGTGTAAGTCGTAATACTCTAAGGGGCTTCTGATGATTTCCACAGTGGAGTAGAACACGTTCAAGGCGTATTGGCCTAGTGGGGACAGGTCGATCAAATGCTCCACCTTGTCATTAGGGAGGTAGTAGATGATCTTGTAGATCAATTCCGTAGGCAAGGAAGAGATATGGGGCATTGGCATAACAAAATAGTGTGTGTTAAGTGATTGAAAGTATTGTAGGGGGTAGATATCACTAAGAATGGATTGTTGCTTATTTAAATGTTGTTTTGTCTTTTAATTGTTGCTTCCTTAATGTTGTTGCTTGCTTCCCTATATGCTTATCCCTTTATTTAAATTTTTACCACTTTCTTGAAGTTTTGTAAAATTTTAATAAACCAATTTAATCAAGATATCAAGCTCATAATACTCTTGATTTACAATATCACCCAGATCCTGAAGGTGCTAATAATTTAGATCTATGCTCTTCCCATAGTCATGACATCATTAGCGTTCGATTGCAACCCCGAGCTCCATTATGCACTATTACATAATGGTTATCATATACTTGATGTACTGTCTATGAACCTATATAAAGTTAACCCAACAACTATACGTAAAGAACCCATTAGTACAAAAGAATAAGAAATAACAATTCTCCAGCATATAAGATTCCGTGAAAATTGGATGCAAATTAGACCAGTGTAGAATGTAAGAATACTGTAATCAAGAATTTAAACGTCCTTTAAGAATGTATCAATATAATATGAAATATTAAAAGTACGAACAATAAGTTATCCTTAGTCACAGACAACTAAAACTTGACACTTCACATACTGTTTTCACTACCTTTCCAATATGACCTGTAATCCCGTGAGGCGTGGTTTTATAAACACTAGAGAAGCACGAATTGGATAATACAGATGAAACAGAATTAGATCGATAGAAATTGGATACAAGTATTTTCTATTTCTCTATTTCTTCAATCTCTGTATCATCTTCTGTGTTATCTCTCCTCTCTGTCTAATCTGTATATACTAACACCTCTTTATAAGACCCGTACTTCAACTTATAAGGCCCGATTATCAACTTATAGCGAAAGCCCGATTATAAACACATAACGAAAGGCCCGAACTTAAATGGCTATCGATTCATATCAATTTTGCTTTCATAAATTCTCAAATCGATATTCAAAAAATTATCAGCGCTATAAAAAAAATGGTGGTTGCAAATTAAAATAAAATATACACCACTTTTACTGGAAACGCCAACAATAAAGTTCGTGTTATTAAAGAAGTATAGAAGTATCTGATTCAAATGCAAACTAAAGGAAGCAGCTCTAAGAGCTTAGGTATAGAACTCCTATCATACCCTGGCTCTGGTCCCTCAATTAGCCCTGGCGCTAAACTCAACCCTGGCGCTAAGCAAGATTCTCATCTTTCCAAGAGAGCCAGCCTAACACTCCGTTACAGGAAAACAAAGACGACCAACGTGCTGCCGATCCGGCGGCTACCCCCAACAGCTGTGCGGAAAAGAAGAACACCTCCATCCCCTACAATTATCTACAACAACTTCAGAGAACTTATATTATATAATCACAAAACTCTTAAAACTCCTCAATATGGTGTTCTTCATAATGCCTAAAGTACTCAGTTAAAGGCGAATTATTGTTACTCTCACTACTCCCATACTCAACCAACTCGTAGCAACATGGACAAACAACAAAAGGCTTGATAACTCCTTTTTTGGTGTCCTTGGCCACAAAATTAATGGCTGCAAAAATCGGGCTGGGAATTAATCTGTGGGTTCTGAATCCCTGGTTCCTGAGAAGCATTCTATATGCGGAATCCTGGATCTTGAAGAACTTGGCCTTTATACAAGAACACTTTCCGTGTGTGGTCTTGTGTCCTTCCTTATCGAGACATGCCTTGAATTGGGGAACAGATTCGGAGATCTGCGTATTTTTGTAGTACTGTCTCTTTTGAAAGACCTTCTGCTTTGAGCTGTTCTTCTTAAGGTGGTTTGCCACTTCTCTGAGGCATTTGAGTATGGTATCCTTGCTTGGCTGGTCCACAGGCTTTCTAGAACTGTGGCTACTTTCAAATCTACAAGTGTTCCCTGGGAATCTGTTCTCTTGTCTGCAAGAACCATAAGGAATGTCCGAAAAAGTGTTGCAATAGGATCTACAAGCTTTAGAGGCCAGGAAATGGTTATCAGTCTTGGCTCTAATGGGAATATCAAACTTTCCAGGAACAATAGCAGAATCGACCAATTTAGGGCTACAAGACTTTCTGTAGTTTGAGGCGAATTCACGGAAGATTGAACAGTTTGATTTCTTAGAGGGGAGCTTAGTAGATTGAATTAATGGTTCAGAGTGTTGGATTGGTGTGACATACATAATAGCAGAGTCAATAATTGAAGAAGATTTGAGGAGTGGGTAACAGTATTTGATGGGTGTGAATTGAATAATTGGAGAGTGAAGAAATGGATTAGAATGCAAAATTGGTTTAGAGTGCTTGACTGGGTTTTCCATGCTTGGGGAGTTAATAATTGGAGTAGAATGCAAGATTGGCTTAGTGTATTTGACTAGAGCCAAATTTTTGACTGGAGAGTCCATAGTTTGTGTAGAAATCAATCTTGGTTTAGTGCCGATAAGAGTACCTGCCCAAAGCTTTTCAAATGAAAAGTCAATAGAAGAGGCATTCATGTTATCAATGCCTTCCAAATGCTTCTGCTTAGTACCAAGCTCAAGTAAGTGACCACAGTATGCATTAGAAATGCAGTGGTTTGGAGAAGAGGTGGTTCCATCGTAGAAGCCAAAATTGTTGCCAATTCTGCTGTTCTTGAAAAGTGAATAAAAATGGTAGAGTGCTTCTTTCTCGGATGGAGAGAGAATACAAGCCAACTTTTCAAGAGTAACCAGACCAGAAGGAGAGATAATACTGGCCAACTTGTCAAAAGTAATCAATTGCTGGTTGAAAGCTGACCTAACCTTCTTTCCTTCAATAAGGGAAAAGAGCTGGTCAGCAGTGCAAGGTGACTCTTGGTGGCAATTGCAGTTGCAGTTCAAGTTGACGTTGAAAGTAAAGTTGAAGTTAAAGTTGAAAGTTTGAGTGGAAGACATTTTAATTTGTAGTTAATGAAGATTTCAGATTCTGGGGATTTTCTGCTCTTTTTATATTAAAAAAGTTGATAATAAAATTCCAAATTGTGGAAATTTTCTACTCTTTTTATAGTAAAATGGGAGCAGATGAGGATTTGGATTTCCAATTTCTGGGGTACTTTCGCCCTTTTATATATCACGGTTCTTTTTATTCCTTTGACAGTAAATTTGTTATACTTTCCTTCAATGGACACTTTTTTTTGGCTGATTATGGAATAGAGAAAAGAAAAGATATCAAATGGAAAATCAGCTACTGGACCTGCTGTTTAGGGTCAAGTATGGAAGCTTGAAAAATAAAGGTGTCAACTGGAAATCAGCTATGGATGTTGTTTTGGTTAAGTACGGAAATTCAATAAACGGAAAATCAGCATAGTGAGTGTATCACTATTGAGTATGTGACAAGTAATACCTTCGATAAGGTGGTTGGATGTGCATTTATGACTTTTTATTTAAATTCCTTGCACTTTCCGCTTTTATTTATCTAATGTATCACGTCTTCTTTTGTCTTTATATACTTTTTGTATTTGTGTTTTTCGCCACTTGGAAATTTTGCAGCCAAAAAATAAACTGGCAAGAAAATAAGAAGGGTATTCTATCTTGGCTTGAAAGCCTTTGATAATTGTATATTGTAGCACTTTATATTGCGGGAATATGAGAACTCTTTTTCAATTTGCGGTTGTACTGACAATCTATAGGGCAATAACGACTTATAGAGTTGTTAACTGACTGCGTTGAATAAAATTAGAAGCATATCATAGCATAAGATGTACGTAGAAGGTTATTAGGAAATAAAAGGTTAGATACCATGATTTTTTTTACTATTTATATATGGAAGACTCTTCAAGGCGAAGTTAGTATGCCTAATAGCTTAAAAAGGCATAATACGTTGATATATTGGACTTTAGAGAGATACAAGAATTCAAAAATGCCATAAACATACAATTATAGCTAATACAGGGCTAGGCCAGTATCATATTTCCAAAATTATACCTAGAGCTTTAAAGGATCAAAGGAGACTTAAGAATTCTTTATCCTACCTACTTCTAATTTATAAAACAGTACATCTGTTGATAGTCTGAACGTACACTATTAATGTCGAGAATCGCAAGAAATTCTGAAAATCATTTGCACCCATTTACAACTGTTTGTATAATCTTTCCCGAACTCTCTAAAGTTAAAAATTGATTGTGATAATACTGGGACAATAAAATCGTAAGTAGTTCTTTCCTATCTTCGGTATACTTCAACTTGCTGCTTTTTAATTTAGGCTTTACCCATCCAAGTACCATCATTTGAAAATTGAGAACCGGTTATCGTGGAAGCTCGCAAGTTAATTGCAATAACACAGGGATACATAATCCGCTTTATGTTAAATCAAAAGCTTTCTGTAAATGCTTACAATAAAATATCCCCAGAGTAATCTAGATCGTGGATTCAGCAAGATCGCTTATCAGAATCCCGGTTTACAGTATGCATCTATTAGCGGGTCATTCCGCTGTGTAAGGCTTGACAGAATCAACATTTCAGAGACAATGAATGGACTGAAATTACCTACAAAGCACGCCACAGACACGCAAAGCGGAAGTCATAAAGATGATAATTTAAATATGTATATATAAAAGGAAATTTATTTATTTGTACTATATTGATTAAAATATGACGAAAATAAAAGAAGTGGCAAATGTTTTCAGAGTGGCAAAATTTAGTCGCAAAATTTTTAGATAAAGAAATCCATTTAAGACCGAGGAATCTAAATAGAAAATGTATTGGCCAGCTTGCATGCTTATCGATTCTGAATATTGATATTATAGTTCCGGACACACAATTTACATTCACTTACTGCACACTCGCTTGATTATCTTTACACCCTTCCAATGCTCCATATCTCTTCCTTGCCAACCGAATTGATCTACAAGATCATCTACTACCTCCCCAACGACAAGGTGGAGCATTTGATCGATCTGTCCCCCCTAGGAAAACACGCCTTGAACGTGTTCTACTCCACCGTGGAAATCATCAACAGCTCCGGGTTCGACCTATGTGAGTACTACTACTATATTGTCGACATTGGACCCTTGTACCCCAGCGTTGGCCTGTGTGCACCGGACACACCAAACCCATATCCTACATGCTTGCGAACGTGGCTCGAGTACCTTGCAGATTCAAACAGCAGCTTCAGACCGACAAATCTCCACTTTAACATGGTAGAGGACGTGCTTTCTCTCCACGAAAGCAAGCCACATCTATTGAGGGACGCTAAGCGAATATTGGTTACAGTAAGTAACGTTTCAGATTTAGCTCGATTGGAAAACTTGCCTTATAGTATCTTCTGCAAACCAGGTGGTTATAAAATGCTGGTTACCCAACTCGAAGAACATATTGAACAGATGCCATTCCTTAAGATAGCAACCCCGCAGCTCTACCCGCACAGATTGTGCTTGGAATGGCAACAAAAGAAAACATTCTCAGGTTTCGATATAGGTTATCCCAAAACTTTGACTTGCCTCACTATTCAGAACTGTAAATCTCTTACCACAACCCGGGGCTTGTCTCAACTAAAGTCCTTGATCGAGTTGAAAATCGACGATTGCCGTGAACTTTTGGACCTTGACCTCCCGGAAGGTGTTAAGGACTTACATCTACATGAGCTTGGTACTTTTCTGGAAGAAAGGACACCGATAGCTCTTCCTCCGCACTTGGTATCTCTCTCGGCGGCTTTCTTAGCCCGGTTTTCCCTCGACACACTGGCTTTATCATCCACGTTGAAGCATGTTTCCATCAAGGAATTGTCTCTCAATTTGGACAGCAAAGTTTTTCCTGCTGGCCTAAAAACTTTGACGCTTCAAGAATGCCTTTCCGATTCGGTTAATGATGTTGTTTGGCCAAGCGGATTACAGGAACTAAGTCTATGCGACAATAAGCTTGAGTACAGTGGAGATTTATCCAACTTGTGTGAGCTACAATACTTGAACTTGCATGGGAACGACATAAATGACTTTTCTTCTTTGAATTGCCCACCAAGTATTACAGAATTGTATTTGGATGCAGTCAAATCTGTCCCACTAGACCTAACACAGTTCAAGAAACTAACGTTGGTAAGCCAAGTCCGTTATTTTGATACGATTCAAGCTTCAACAAAACTCCCAGATAGTGTTTACAAGGTTCAGCTCGAGAGCGATTCTCTTGAAGAATTACAAGAATTCAGGTTCCCTCTGGGTTTACGATCTTTTGAATTGAAATCTTCTTTACCGCTCCCCATCTTTAACAGTTTCTTGGAAAAGTATGTTCCCAAGTGCATAACTAATCTTGAAATATCCTACTCGGGAGGCGGGAAAATCGAGTTGACTTTCCCAGAATTGAAGTCTCTTTATATTAATTGTAATTCCCATGGTACCGACAAGAAGATTGTGGATTTATACTTGAAGGATTGCCCTTCTCTTAAGAATATCTTTCTCAGTGGGGTGTACATGTCGTTGGACTGGGATAAACTTCCACAAAGTATTGTCAGTGTCTCAGGCCACCACAATACGTTTACAAGTATTCTGGGAGACTACAGCAGACTCGTAGATTTAGTTACGCTAAACCAATCTTCGTCTACCTTTAAGGGCTGGTTTTCTACCAACACGTTTTACCCGCCACCTAATTTAGTTTATTTGGACTTGGGGTACTGCCATATAAAAAAGATCAAAATAGCAGAGCCGAATTCGCTCCGGGTCATTAACTTGGAACAGAACTACTCGATTGAGGACGATAGCGTTTATTTACTATGCGTGGCCATGATGAAGAAGAAGGCACATCTGCTTGTTGTTACGTCCACAGGGTGCGCAGGACCCCGCTGGAGAGAAATTTATGAGAAGAAAGTGTTGCATTCTGAAGATCACAATATGGAATATGGTGATCATAGTAGTGAAGGTGAATGATGGTGAATTCCGGTATATCGGTCGGATGATTCATTGGAACGTAACAAAACCATTTTTTTTTTATCAACATGTCATATATTTTACTTAAACAACTATAAAATATACGTTTCTAACACTAAAGAGGGTGAAAATGTCACGTCATGAATAAGACATCTTACCAAGACCCTCCAGTCTGAGGCGTCTCCTCACAACTTTCAACAATTCGGGCGTATGTCGTAGTTGGTAGCGCGTTCCCTTAGCATGGGAAAGGTCTCAGGACTCGTCTATTATACTTTTTGCAGCCATTCATATTCAATGCATTAATTCTGTTTGTAACTTTGGGCACGCACAGTTTCTTCTACTTTTTATTCATATCAATTTTTCATATAACAAGAAATAAATACTCAATCAAGAGCTCATTCTGAAAACAGCATAAGTTCAATAAAGTAAGTGGAAGAGAAGATATTTCACTTGATTTGGAAATTTATCTCCGGTGTTATGAAAAATTCTGCTCTAAAGTATAGAATACCTCAAGAACAATATAAATATATCTACAGAAGATGAACCAAAGTGAAAGGCACCTGTATCATTTAAATATACTATTTCTTTATTGTAGAAGATTGTGTTTGTTTTTGAGTTGATTGGAAATCTGATTTCCAGTATTTTAATGTTATTATTTTAACTCAATAATATACATTTAAGTATACGTCGTATTAATTATATAACTCAGAATATTAAGAAGACTTTGGTGTGATGATTCTAAATTCTCTCAGATGTGAAGTCAAGTCGGGTAAAGTTTCTAATTTATGATTAAGGTTATACTGCTGGTCAAATCTACAACAGATACAAACTGGTATCCAAATTTTTGATAGATATGGGAATGGTTTTGGCATAATTATTTTCGGTAAAGGAAATTTGAAATTGAAAATGCGCCTCATTTTTTTAAGAGGCTGCAAATTTAATATGCTTGTGACTTAACCATGCTATTTACTATTAATCATTCTTTAGCTATACATACAGAGCTTTTAAATACATCTCCTTTGTCGAATTTCCTAAACATAAATTAAAATATCTCAATCTCAATTGACTATGGAAGTTCATAAATACGTTTACAATACCCCAGATTATATATGGGATAAAGTTTTCTTCTACATAACTCCAGAAGAATGCCAAATCTTAACATTTGAACCGTTTTTTTAAAAACCACGCTTCGAGAAGAATGATTGAAAGAGTAGTTTTAAAAGATGATTGCAATTTTATGGAATATAACACTTTAATGGTAATATTACCAGAAGTTTTACCCCATTTTGTACAAAGGATGCGCAAGGGATACTCCCGTGGAACGCTAGAGATTACCAGTAAGAAGCAACTCGAGTATGTTAAAGATACATTTCCCGATATTTCCACCCATTTCAAAGAAGTTATTTACAATAATAAAGTTGACAGTTCATATGTTCCCAACGAATTTGTCACCTCAGCGTCTTTAATCCACAAAGGTCTGGTTATCAGTAACTTATGTACAGCCATTACACATATTACATTGAAAGACGGAGAAACAAATCTCACCGGTAAATTGCCACACCTCAAGCACCTTGAATTGGAAAACTTCAAACTTACTGGAAATGAGTGCTTCCCCAAGTTGAAGACATTACATATCAACAACTCAATTGCTCCTTTAGATTTTAAAAACAGACACGGCCGGCTTAAGGAATTAATTTTATCAAAAGATGCTTTGAAGGAAGTGCTAGATGTGAGTTCCTTGAACATAAAGCGCATAGTGATAGACGATGACAATGTAGAAAATGCTGAGCTTCCACTATGGTTGTATGAGTTTAGGTGCATCGATAGGCGAGTTTTCAATTTGAGTATGGAGGGTTGTACATTCCTTAAAAAACTTGATCTAGACCATATATCACTTAGTTCGCCTGGCAGTTTGAAGTTAAGTGACAATAAGCACCTCAAGGTTATTCAAATTTCTCAGTTAAACTTGGACAAAGACTATGACTTAAAAACAGATGTGACTATCAATAATATGAGCTACAAATTGAAAGGGTTTAAAATGCAATGGCCAGCGTCATTAGAGTCCTTATCTATTGACTTTAAGTCTGATGGTGTAGCTGTTGACCTGGATATGATTTATCCTAAGCAATTGAAGCACTTAAAATTGTCCAAGTTCCACTCTTTCTACAGTTCGAGTGCATACGATAAGTGCGGACTTTGCTTACTACCCGTGGGATTACCAGCTGGCTTGAAACTTTTGGAGTTAAAGTGCCATTCCATTGAGTGGTTTGAGAACAATGGCCCAATCAATAAGCTCTCTGTGGTTGATATTGAGGCGAAATCTTTCAACAAGATGAATATCACCAACTTTTCGGTTGCAAAAATGAAGTTAACTTGTTCAGACAAAACAAATTTATCACAAATTAAACTCCCTCATAATATCGAGAGTTTAGAATTGCTGAAAATGTTCTATGTTGATACGCCCCTCCCAACCTCCTTAAGAAGCTTGTCATTATATGAGTACCGCGACGACGAGGTTTATTTCATACTCGAGAAGTCAAAACTTGATTTTGTTACTGTCCAAAAGCTGAGTGAAAGAAAACTTCCATCAATAGTTAGTTTGGCAAGAGCGAGTGCAGTATTTCTAAATACTGATCTCTCGCAGGTTTCAAAGTGTTTCCGATTGAACGCAGAGTCGAGGGAAGATCTTGAACAAATATACAAAAGGTTTCAAATGTTTGCAAATGGAAGCTGGAAAATTTTTGAAGTTCGACAAGTTGCCAAAGTTGGGAAACTTGTTGGACTTGAAAGTACCAATCGTGTCAAAATATTTATTTTATTCCTGTTTGATAGAACCGAGGTATTTCTTCTTCCTAACTGCCTCTTGTTACCATACGAGAACACTCAAATGAAGAGACTCAAAACAAATAAAGGAGGCATCATTTAGAAAAAGCCCCAAACCACTTGTTCAAAGAATTATAATTGGACTTTAATTATAGGTATACCTACAGGCTTGATAATATTTATATTTATACTAACAATGCTTTACATGGAAAAGCCCCCAGTTAAGGTCGAAAGAGAACCTAGTTTTTTGGACTTCTTCCGACGCTGTTGAATGATAAGACCCGATACATGTGCAAGAGGGTAGCTGTTAGGCTTGGAATAGCCAGTTCTACGGGTCATGTAGTAGTAGTATATTAGACTAAAGAGATAGGCTATGGAGAGACTAATTACGGGCCTTATATAGAGGCTCTAGGAACTGTAGAGTCATACCCGAGGTTATACCTCGGGAATGCTTAGCCATTCAAGAGAGCCGATCTCGGCATACTTATGAGTCATGCCGGGCTCGGTCATAGCGATCCAAGTAAACCCAATCACCCCAACCCGGTAGGAAGGGGTAGATCCCTAACAGTAGCTTAGATTTATCAATTATATCTAGTCAGATTATAGTACATTTCATAATACATAGATTAGTTTATTCTGGATGTATTTTGCTGTTATTCTGCAGCTATTTATCTTTAACTTGTCTTTACTTGACTATAGTAGATGTAGAATATCTGTTCTAAGTATGGTAAAGTTACTGACTATTCAGTTGTTTCGGGAAATTTTCGCAGCTTAAAATGGTGTATACTAGGATGTCCTTCCAGACACTCTTTTATATTTTCTGACCAATGTTACTCTTCAAGTTAGGTATTTTCAAGGTAAGTAAAATACCGATAACTCACATGTTGAGTGTCCCAGCTGAGGCTAATCGACTCCATACTCTGTTGAGTACTGGAAATGGTTGATAATTTGATAAAGTCAAGGGTATAGTTTTCGGGCGTTGCTAGAGACTCCAAGGTGAGAGTGTTCCTGCTGAACTCTGATTAAATTGAAGCTTGTACGTTGTGTAATGATGCATTTTTTTAAAAAAAATTCAAGCGATATATATTTTTACTTTTATGCTATAATATATAGATTTGTATAGTTTTTTTTTTTTTTTTTTTATAGAAACATGTATTAATCTAATAACTAGCTATACACTTTTGTAGTTACGTAGGAAGAAAACAGAGTTTCTCTGTGATTGAGTCGTTTCCAATACATGTTTCGGTATCCAGCAGACATCATATTTACTCGTTTCTCACAATGGGACTCGATTACTTTTGTAATCCATACCCATACTTAAATATATATCATTGAGTTAAAAAAAAGTATACTTATACGAAACAGTGTATTAGAGGAAATTGGTATCTGAAGATTCTAAATTCTATTCTGACGTGGGTATATTCAGGAACCTCTCGTCATATGGATATCTACTGGCGCAATTACTCATTTTACAAAAGCTAAAAATTCCATAACTCGACATAAAAACCAGCATTTTGTGTGGGATATTCACTGTAACACTCCATAATTGTTGTAGCTTACTAGCTCCAGGATCTTTTTTTTTTTTTATTATACGTATATTTCATATCTACCTAAGTATCTAATCTATATAGTTGAGAGACATTCTAGCGGCAAAACAGTTTTATACTGCTACGAAATCGAATCTCTAACTT